>JARHVA010003866.1:1220000-1327500 GCA_037957365.1 Torreya grandis | reverse complement strand
ACACACACACACACACACACACACACACAATATATATATATATATATATATATATATATATATATATATATATATATATATATATATATATATATATATTCACACACACACAACACCCACACCCACACCACACACACACACACACACACACAAACATATATAGACTCTAACTAGGCATGTCTGGTAACACCTAACACTTGGCTAGATTTAGCATCCCCACATAAGAATCCATACATTTTCCTTACAAGTGAAAGTGGAGAATAAACTAGTCACATATCATTTTAGTCCCACATTCCAATGTTTAATATAAATTTTACTTGGTTACCAAAACTTACCATCATACCTAATCTAACATTGTTCAATAGTTGATCTCTAGAAAAAGATGTCTAATAATTTGAAAATTCTCCAAGAAGTGTGTGAGTGATAATGCAATGCATCAATGTTCCATGTTATTGTGCAATGTGTTAAAACCTCTCACTTCTCTAATTATTTTTAAATTAAATAATTTAATTTTTTAGTATAAAATATAGGGTTTACTCAATATATTTACTTATCAAGAATAAAAACTCATTTCATCAAGAACCAAACTCATAAATTCATTTAATCTCTTTTGACTTAAATTTATAAAAAATACTTCAAGATATTTATTTCTATGAGAAAAAATAGATCAATTAAGGGGATAATGAGCTCATGATTTATATTCTATGGAAATTATCTAAAGGTCAAGGTTATCACACATATCAAATCCTTATCATTCAATCTATGTAACATGATACATATGTAGAAGATTAGTATTTGGGTTGTGTTTCATGTATTCTAAGGCTCATAACTTAACATTCATTCATATGGTTTCCATAACTATTTAAAGTTCATATAAATTACATTCATCCACATGAATTATAAATAGTTTTATAAATATATTTCATCAATATAATTAATGAATATTATGTTATCCATATAGGCCATTAAGTTCAAAGCATCAATTAAATTGATAGATTAAATGATACCCATCTTAGATACCAAAGGTTGGAAGATAAGGTAAGATAAATATATTAATGTCTATAAGAGGTAAAAAACAACCCGTGAAATTGAAAACATAAGCCAACATGTATGTAATGAATTTATATATAATATTATCATTACAAAGATCTTGTAAAATTTATTCATATATTTAAGGGTTTCTTTCCCATTTAGGTTCTCAAAATCTTATCAACTATCTATACCTAAAATAATTTGGTAATATTGTTATTTATAAAATAATATAAATTATATAATAATTTTTAATTTTTAAGATTCAAAGGTCCTAGACAAATATTCAATAATAGTATAATTTATAAGTTAAATTCTTCACAATTTTATCTCACTAGTTCACAGAACTAAAAGATATGATCTAGACAAAAAATAGTTATTATTTACCCCTATAAAAGATATAGGATTTTAAAAATAATATATGTTTATTTTAAATTTTTACCTACATCACTAATTTTATTTTTAAAAAAAAACATAAACCTTAAATTCTTAAATCATTGATTAGAACCCAAAGTCCTCACATACTAGGTTCTTGATTCATACACTATAAAAAAATAACTTTCCCAATCATGTGAGATGATTTTTATAAAATAATATAAAAATTTTAAAACTACCTCAATGTTATGATATAATAAGGTTCCAACATATCTATAAAATATTTTATATAGGCTAGACTACTCCAATATATTGACTACAATCTCCACACAACCCTAGGTTTACAACATTAACTAATATGCACACAAACAATCCACAAAGGTTTGGTCACATGCTATGAACCATTTTTTTTCATAAGGTTTATGTCACATCATATGATTAATTTAATAATATTGTGTTCAAACTATATCCTAATCATTAATAATCTACATGAGTTCTAATCGACCAATCTAACACTTTATTTCAATGATAGATTGCAAACCACTCCCTGTCAAAGAGGGGAGTTTTTTATGTTTAAAGTGACTAGATACATAGTCCCACATTCAATAAGAGATAAGTGAATTAAATTTTTAAATAAAAATTAGTTTACCATACTCGTAGAATGAATATTGAGTGGTGCCTTTACCACTACTATTCAGGGTAGAAATAAATAATAAAAATCATAGGGGATATAAACTTATATAAAATAAATTATTTATTTTTATATTTAAAATGATCCTTAATATTTTTAATATTTCTACTTAAAAAAATAATAAGACCCTAAATCAAAGGGTGGTGCCATTTTATATCCATTAAAGGTTAAAAAACAATAATTATCAATTAGATGTTATAATAGTGAAATTATAACCTTTTATACTCAAATCACCTAACATGTATATTGAGTAACTTTTGAAAATATAAGTGACTAAGGTTTTACACAACCACTTAGAAACATTTTTAATATGCTATGGAGGTGAAAATTTAAAACATGAATTAAATATTATGATTGTTAGCCAAAATTGGCCACCATGAGTGAGGAAAATTCAAAACTTTACTTCTATACTTGCTTAACCTTGATGGTAGCCTTTTGTGAGTTTTGGTATTGGTATATTGGTCATACTTTTTCATGAAAAGATGAATTATCATGTATTTTTATTAATATTAAGGTATATTTAAAGGTATATGAGAGTGATTAAAGAGCCTAGTCTTATCATTAATCCATTTTATGAAGGTATCATTTGGGTTTTGGAAAATTTAAGGTATCTTAACAAACTTTAAGGTTACTTTGAAAATGATAAGATATTTTGACCCATGGTGAGAGTATTCATACATTGAAATCCAAGGTGACATGATGTATTATGGTATATGAGAGATTATAGAGATAATGTATGGCAAGGTGAAAACATTGTTATTTCATTTTAGCAAAAGTTAAAGTAAATTTAGAGAAATTACGGCAATGTTTACCTTTGTAAACTAGAAAGATCAAGTGCATTTTCAAGCATATAATGTGTTTTAAAGATATTTCAAGGTATTACCTCATCAAACATGTTCATACAAGTCATTTTTAACATGAAAAAGTGGTGGGACCCTCCAAAGATCAAGAAAGTGAAGTAGAATGTAGAAATATACTTTCTAGGGGCTTCTAAAGAAATTTTTCAATGTGAAAATGGTCAATTTATGTTATAAATGAATGTTTTTAGGTATTTAATAGGTTTTAAAGGTTAAATAAAGATTTTTAAAGTGTTTTTAGGTCCAAATAATCCAAAAAACATTTCATTTCCTCAATCGACCTCTTTATAAGCTAGTGAAGGCCATTTTAAAGTGATCAATTCATGAAGGGGAAAGAGAGTTGTTACCAATGATATTTTGGGTTTATAGGTTTCCTTATTCAATTTAAATTACATGAATTATTTTTTTCCCTTTAAGGTCTATGCTTTATGAATAATCATTAACAAGTTAAGCAACCTAAACCCTCCAATACCCCACAGGTAGGGTTTTCCTTGTCTCAACAAGATTTTTATAATGGATGAAAATGAATGGTTTTTTTTTTAATCTCATAATGGGTCTTTATAGTCCTCTCACATCCTCCTCTACTATTATTTAGCATGTGTGAGTATCTAAAGTGATAAAATGTTGTGTTTTTTTTGTTGTTGAAGGTGGCAAGAAATGTTTTTAATGCTATGACATCCTATAGAATGGAATAAGTTATGTTTTGAGTGAAAAAACTATAATAATATCCACCAAACCTCCTATATTCCCCTTATATCTCCTAAAAGAATCAACAGGGTCAAATGTCAAGGGATTAACAAGCATGTTGACTATGCATAAAAATGATTGTAGATGGTTATCCAAAGTGACTAGAAAAGGAAGACTCATGGTGTTGGAGTGAATATTTGAGACTTTAAATTTATTTTTATTCCATTTAATTTTTTTTTAGTGGTTAATACACCAAAGAAGTGATCCAATCCATCCAAATGGTATTTTGATCTAGACCTTGTTGTAGGAGGTTTCAGGCCTGTTGAATCTAAAGGGAGTAAAGTTATTTTTAGGTTTTTTTTCCCTAAGAAACAAATAGGAAAATTGTTTTATTTTTAATAATAATGACCTGTATATATTTAATAATAATATAAAGAGTTTATTAATTCACTTCATAAACAAATCTAGTAAAAGATTACAGGTGGCGTCTCACTAGCAATATTGGTTTGAACTATCTTACAGGGCTTCAAGTGTAAACAAGTAAGAAAGAAATATATATAGAAAAAAAAAATTGTAGTTATGAAATATATAAATCCAAGTTTCACCCATATATCCCTAAATAAATCCAAATATTAAACTCAATGCATATAAAATCTAAATATGCACTTATAGTCCTATAATAAGTAAGAGATAATTGCATGAGTAATCAATTTTAAGGTCTTGGTTGGAAGCACATGTGAAAAGATCATTTAAGTAATTTATGTTAGAGGTAATAAAATATAATATGGAACATATCAATAAACCAAACTCCTAATATCATCCTTGAGATACACTTGTAGGGTACAAACCTAACTAATGTTAGTCTAATGTTTCTAAGACAAAATTAGGTGTTTAAAAGCATTTGAAATACTTCAAGGAGGTTCTTGACCTTGAAATAAACAAGGAGATGATTAAAAATTTTAATTAACAAATAAACATGTATTTAAGGGCTTAAAAAATGGTGAATGTATACCTATAGATCTACAGACCTATAGGTCCACATTCTCAAGCAAGATACACTTACATTGCATGAAAGATGATGGTTTGAGAATGAATTAAGAGTGAGATCCATAATGATATGATAGGAAGGTATATAGAGGGTATAAAATAGATAATAATTTATGAAAAACCTTTTCTTTAACCTTAACAAATATCAAGCCCAAGGAAGACTTTTAAGCCTATTAAAAAGCTCCTTCTATGAGCCTATTTTCAAGAAGTTGGGAGAATATGCAATTTTTTTAATGCATTTTGGAATTTTAATTGATATAATAAGTGTGATAAATAAATTAAATTCCTTATAAGTTTATTATTTTTTTTAATATGATAAACAATGACAAGAACACTTACATCCATAACAATATCCTTAAATGCACACAGTTTTCTGCCTTTTTACTTGGTGGGAGCTCATTAACATCGATCATGTATAACCAATTATTTTAGGGGTTTAAGGAATTTTTGGAAGACCTGATATATGTATTTTTTTTTTAATATGGTATTAACTTTCACTACCCATTTATATTTGCTCTCAGCCTACTCAGGCATATGCATGACCAACCTAGGGCCAGAAAGCTTGTAGCTTGCATAACTTGAGTTATAACTAATGAAATTGCCTCAAAATTTTCCATGTGACATTATTTAATGTACATAAAAATATTTTTTAGCTTTTTTAGTAGTATTTTATGGCATTTCATGGCCTCTATTACTATAGTCTTGCTTTAGGCCTAATTAGGAAAGATGGGTGTTGAGAAAGTAGGTCTACCTTGAGAGTTGGTCATGAAATTTTGGGTGAAGTTGAAATGTGATAAATAGTACTAAAATATACCTTTAGTTTTCCTAAATTTTTTATATATCAATCAAAACAAGGATATTTGTGCTAAAATAAGGCTATAAAGAATATGCCTTCAAGAGAGAAATGTGAGAAATATGAATAAAATTGAAAAACAAAGGTGGAAATATGATGGGATGTGGATGTTAAATAGGTTAATAAGGAAACACAATTATTTATAATCCAATAATATTATGTGTCACTTCATAATCACTCTTAATGGGTAGCTTTAAGGATGAGATGAGTTATAGAGGATAATGATGATCTCCTACACCACCTTGATGAATAAGAAGATTATAAAAAGATGAATAATGTTTGATAAGATTCATAAACTACCTAATTGTATGCATTACTATTTGTAACTTAACTCTTCATGAAGTGACACTTGTCATAGGCTTATCCAGTGCCTATCTTCTCTCTCTTTCTCATTCTCTTTTATATGTATGCTTGATTTTGGTATGGTAAAGAATCCTTTTGTTAGATATGGTGTAGCCTTGTCCAAATGAACATTTGTAATTTACCTCTAAAATTAATGAAACTGATTCATATATTTCTTTTATTCTTATAATTTATGTATATTTCATGTTATTTGATGAATTCTAATGATGGTGTTGTTGACAATTTTGACCCCACAGGTCAAATTGCCACCCTTATCATTTGAAGATTTTTATGTCATTACAGTGGAAGGATCCAAGCAAGTTTCTTTATACATCTTCAATATTTAGGCCAAGTGTTAGCATTCAAGTTTTCCTTCGACAAAATTTTTCCACAAAGATCCCATGATAAAATAATAATGCCTATGTCTTTTAGGAGGAAGTCTTTCGAGCTATTTGTTTCGATAGTTTTGTTCAAGTACAAGGAATTATTTTAGACATTTTGTTTGAAATAATTCCCTTGAAAGGTCATTTTTATTTTTCTCAAAGAGGATGGTCCTTTTATAAAATCTTGAAGGGTATCTTCCTCAAGAAATGGTCATTTTCATTTTCCCCAAAGGGTACTTGGAAATTTTTCCAATGGTCCATTTCAAGCAATTCTGAGTCACCAATTTACAAAAATGTTGAAGGGTTCTTTACTTTTATGAGGGTACATTTCAATATTTTTGAGGGTCATTTTAGGAATCCTTAAGGTTATGTTCCCTTTAATAAAGTTCTTTTCATAAGGAAAAAGGGTCATTTTTTCTTCCAAAATATTGTTTTTAACTTATTTGAGGAACACTTTCAACTTCTCTGAAGGGCATTTTGAGAAACCCAAAGGGAAATTCTCAGAAAAGGCCATTTATAAAAGTTTAAAGGGTTCTTTAGAGAAGCTTAAGGGTCTATTTAATTCTTCTAAGGGGCATTTTCAAAAGTCTGAAGGGTCTTTTCCTTTTAGGAGGAGGCATATCAAGAGGCAAAGGCACTTAACAGAGTTTCAAAGGATTTCCTTTAGGAAGATAAAGGCTACAAAAGAAAATTTGAAGGGAAAGAGATAAAGATAAAAATCCCAAAGACTTAATTCCTATTTACTTTTATCTAAAGGAAATGGACCATTTTCAAAGATGAAGGGACTAATCAAGAAAGTCAAAGGGTAAATGCCCTTTGGAAAAGGTCATTTTATGAAGACAAAGGACCATTGTAAAAAGCCTGAAGGGTAGCTTTGAAAACTTGAAGGGACATTTGTATAAATTTAAAAGGGACATTCCTTCAAATAAATTTTTCAAAAGAATGTGTTAGACAAAAAATCTAAAAGATAGACAAAAGTCTGAAAGAATTTTAGACAAATTGTCTAAAAGAATTCCTTTAGAAAGCTTACCTAGAGAAGTGTCCAATTCAATTTACCAAGAAATAGCTCTGAAGGAATAGATTATAAAGATAGGATTTCCTTTAGATAAATTATTTGAAGGAAAGGAAATAAAATCCATAGGAAATAACAGACAATAGACAAAGGAAATAATTAAAAAAAATTAAGTCAAATAAACAAATGTCGAAGGAATACATGCAAGAGAGCAAGAGACTGATGGTTGTTCAAGGAGTTGACATGGATTTTTCATGCAAGTAGAGATGAGCTAAAGTTGACTAGTGTTACACTTGAGTTGACAAGTTGATAAGTCACACTTCTCTTTTGTTTTCATGTAATAACAAATATTTTCAATGCTTCTAGCTAGTTCAAGTGGAGTTCTCCATTCAAGGTGTGGCATAGTTTTCATGCAACTCATGCTTCTCACACAAAGGAGGACTTCTCTTGTTCCAACTCTGCTTCAAGTTGGTTCAATCTTAAGTCAAGACATCCAAAGTTGGTGTAGATTTCATGCATGAAAAAGAATAGCCCAAGATAGGCCTATCGTCTATTTTCAATGCCAAAGAGATTTTCATGTAAGACAAAAGATAAGAAAATATTTTTAGAAGGATTTGTTCTCTTGGCATAGCTAAAATTGGACTTGGGTTGAAGTGGGAGTTGATCTCCTCTTCTATTTTCAGTGCCAACCTCTTGGCTATTGTATTCTTTTTTATATAAGTTGGCTTTTTAGCCTTGAATTATATCCCTTTTTTGGCAAGACCAAATTCTACCAAAGATTGAGTTTTTTAACCTTTTTTAGATTAATAGAAGGACTATTTTCAATTTCTATCTGCTAGTATAGTGTATTTATGTCAATGATTTTCATGTGATAGAATTTTCTTCCTTGTCAAGTCTTGATTCTTACCTAGTTACTAGCTAATTAGATTATGCATGTCATGTTCTATGTTTGATGTCTTTTGGTTGAAGTTATAGTGGATGAAAGTGGGTTGTCAGTGCCTTAAATTAGGCATATTTCATTACTCCCCTCAATCTTTAATAACTAGATAAAACATTTTCATGAAATACTTATGCATATTGGTCAATTGGATTTGAAAGTTTAGCCCTTTTCTTGTCTAGATCAGTGTTTTAAGAGCTCAGATCAAGTGGATCAACTCAAATTTTATGTGTATCACCATCATTAGATAGGATTTACCTTCAAGTTTATTTCTTCCCTTTTACCTAGTAGTTTTTAATGAAAATTAAAGGTCTTAATTGATACACCAAAGGGATCTAGCCCTTACAATCTAGAGATTCAATCCATTGATTAGGTTACCCACAACCTAGGATTGTCTCTATGTTTTAGCAGACTATGAAGTCTTGAAACTACATTCATAGGGATGTGAGTCTAATTGAAAATAGATGTATATAACCTCCTCTTATTTATCTTATTTTTTTACCACTTTACAAGTGACTGGTCATCTTTATATGTCACATAGAGTCATTCCAAATATATTTACATGGATTACAAGTGGAAGAATTCATTATTTTCATTTTATACCTCTTGATCATCCCCTTAGTCTATGAATCATGTTATAACCTCTATGGGAAATATTCATGTTTGGGGACCCCATTTGATTTTTACAATTAGATTCAATCATAGTTCATGTTCTCAGTGCATTATAGGCAAGTAGAGGAGACAAATTTGGTGTTTCACCTCTCTAGTTTAGTTTTCATTTAGTTTTCTCTCCCTTTTTCCTTGAAATTAATAGCTTAGTTTCTAGTTATAAGTGAGATAATAAAGGGATTTGTCCATATATATAGGTTATCTTCAGCTATAATGTCACCCACAACCTTGAATATTCCCCATGTTATCACTTAAGTAAGGAGAACAACCTCTTCAAGGGTGAAACTTTTATTGATAATAGGGACCAAGGACAATCATTCATACCAAAACCTTGGGTGTTAAAACTAGACCAAAATATAATTTAAAATATACTAAATGTTAGTAAATGAATAAAAATTATCTCTATGGTACCCATATTACACGCATCAATCCTCTTCTCTCAACACTGATACTCTACATCAAAATTAATGGAAATTTACCTACATAAAAATCAACTCAACACTAGAACATTTAACCAATTTAAAACATATAATAGCATTATATAATATTTTTGATGTTAAATATGTCAATTTATAATGACAATATTATAATTCTAATTTTCATATATGAATTTAAGTAAACAAAGATAACTAACATTCCTTGATTTTGAGTAGTTTAGAAATAATCACAAACGCAATTATTTCCCATAATTTTTATAACACATATTAACCAATCCCATATACTTAAATCAAGTAACATTTATTATTATTAATATCTCCTTACATTAAATAATCATATGATAACATGTGTCCTTTATTCCAATAAGTAATTTCAAAAAATGTATTAGGAAAGTAGGATGTGATAAAAGATGTGGACGTTGTACCATTTTTTGTAAATATATTATTATAAATAAAATTGAATATTTATTTATATAAATTATATTAATTAATCCATATTATAATGATGTTGGGAAACTAGAGGTCAATAGCTTCCCAAAATTATTGTATAGATGTAATGGTTGTTTAGAATTTAGCGGTTGCTATATTTCAAACATTTTTATTTGAAATTATTTAAAGATGTAAATTATGTACAATATGTAGTGTATACATTATTATAAATAAAATAGAATATATATTAATATAAATGAGAATCATTACATCATATAAATTTATTCTCAGATAATTATGTTCAAAATTTAGTGGTTGTTACTTTCCAAACATTGGTCTATTGATGTAATGGTTGTTTAGAACCTAATGGATACTAAGTTCTAAATATATTTTCTTAGATATAATTTTTCCTAAACAAGATTCATTAAATCACATTTATTTCTTCTCATATAATTACATTTTTGGGAATATAGTGGTCACTAGTTCCCAACATTTTTTTATAGATATAATTGTTGTTTGGATTCTAGCAATTACTAAGTTTCAAACATTTTTGTTAAAAAATAATTGTTCCTAAAATCCATTTTTTATATATTTTATTTATTTTAAATATGTATATTATATTACTATATAAATTAGCTTCAACATTATTTTATATATGTAACAGTTGTTTGGAACCTAGAGGCCATTAAGAGCTAGAAATATTTGTTTGGATATAATTATTCCTAATTTAGATACCTAAATCTGGACACAATTACTTGAAAATGTTAATTATGGATATATGTTAAACCACCTAAATTACACTAAAATACATTCAACCTTATTCTCCATTTTTGTATTAATTTATCTATATATATGATTGACCCCTCTATTTTTATCACTACTACATATGAAATTCCAAGTCATTGCTAAAAATGTTTTATATACCTCTTAGACTACTTTAAATGTCATGAAAAATGTCTCTATTTTTTTTGGATAGGTACGCACTAGGTAGATAGGTTCATTGGTGCAAAATGGTCAACTTATTACAACCTTATCCCTATATTGTTTAACAACTAGTTTCAAAAATTCAAAATATCCATCTAAGTCATCCTAAATGTTTCACAAATAATCTAAAGGAAAATTTTGAAAACGTTCACTATAAATATAAATCAAATATAATTCATTAAGGAACTTGATATCTATCTAGAATATATATTTCACACTACTAAAAATTAATATATATTCCCCATTATTTCAAAATACATTATCAATCATTAGGATCAGTCACAAATTAATTTTGAAAACTTACAAATAAAGTCATGAGATAACATTATCAAATATACAAGCCAACTTTCTATCTACATACATAGAGTCAACAATAAAAATTACATAATCACACTAGGTGGGAGAAATACATATGAATTGATTCCCTCCTCATATCATTTAGATACATAGACAACAATCTATCATCTATAGGGGTGATTGGGGTCAACTTATCCAATTACATTTATCCTTATTTTTGGAGGTTTATATCTCTCATAAGTACCCCTAGTTTTTTCAAGGAAATAGAATGAAAACAATGGCTTATGTGGGACACAGATATAATTTAATATCTCATCTATCTTAACAAAAACATGCACAATAATCATAATTTTTTCATCTTCAAAGTATACATGTCCATAGTCAATAGATAGGGTTGTACTAAATTATTGTCCATGAGGTACAAACTTATCCAAACATAGCCACATACTCTGATTCTAGGCATGACCTATAACAATCCTATTTTACCCTATTTATTTTTTTCAGACACGTATTATAATCTACCAAAAAATAGAAATTTTAATCATCTTATTAATCATTATATTTTATGATATTTAACACATGCCACTTGTCAATCAATCTCAATTGTCAATTCTTATTTACATTTATATTTATGTTTATATATCATATATTATAATATGAATAATTTTTAATCATTTTATACCTATTAAACACTATCAAGTCAATGATGAATAGATTTATTTTCTTGAACATAATTTTTTCAATTTTTTTAATAGTGTTTTAGCTAAATTCATGATTCCCATACACTAAAGAGAAATATAATTATAATTTTTAATATTTTATTGAGTGTTGCTCTAGGATTTATCTTTTACATAGGGGTTTTGTATTGAATTATTTATTTTCATACACAAAAATATTTTCTTCTATTATTTTTAGTTTATTTTTCTTTCTTTTTGTTTTCTAGAATTATTTTAGTGGTTGTAAAACTATTAGGACCTATCATTATAGGCAAATTGGTCATCATTATTACCTAAGTCATGGTGTGAGGGGTAATACTATACTATTAAATCCATTATAAAACACTATATATGGAATTAATATTCCATGTACCTCATGGTATATCAAAAACACATAGGTTTTTTACTTTTTATCCATAAGAAGCCTTTCATCCATTTGGTTTTTTGGTGTACCATTAACCAATTATCTCTAAGAAGCTACTCACAACATAATTTATATATGATATAGTGTATATATGATATGATGTAATCCTGTATAGTCAGTTCCTCCTTGGGCCTTGTTCACTATTCAGAATTAGGTTCAGTATATCTATGAGCCTATAAATCAAACACACCATGTCTAGTTACAACCTTAATGTCATTTGTAAATTCAAAGTTTCAAAATAGAATAATGATTATAATAAATTATTTTTATTATATAAGAAGGATAATGTAAATATCAATCCTTACTAAATTCATATTGTTTCAATATCTAATATGAGGTATCAAATGTCACCACTAGGTGTTAAAGGGTGTGAATGACTCATTTTTACTCTTACCTCTATACCTAAATATTGTTTAACCTACCTTCCCACACCAATTATTTGTTTTTATATTATAATAGATATAATTTTCCATGATATTAACACTATATGAGGTCAAGTCCCTCATATTCCATGACAAAATGAAGGTGTTTAACATGTTATTCCTTAACTCCCTCCACCTCCCACAACACATGTCCACTAACCTAAAGAGTATGATATCATTTAACAACTATATAATACTCATGATAATATTTAAATGTTATAATTTTTCCAAGAAACACATATGTATAAATATATTTTTTATGAAACATTATGTAACACAATTTTACCAAGTTTTTAGATAACCACCTTATGTTGCTTATATTATTAATAGTTTATGATGGATGGAAAAAATTATCTATTTTTAAAATGAGGAGTTACCTCCAAATCATATCATATATTAAAAATTACCCTTATATATCCAATTTTATGTGCATAAAATAGATGTTGAAAGAGTTCTTATAAATAATGGGTCAAGATTAAATATTTTAAATATCTCTTTCCTAAATATATTTGACATAAAATCATAATATATTACTTTTATAGATATGAAAATTCTAGGATTTGATAAAAATTCATGAAAATTACTTGAAAAAACTACGTGAAATATAATTTTGGGCCATAATTTTTCAAGTCATACCTAATAACCTTGATTATAGTACTATTTTAGGGATTACCAATGATACATGAGATAAATATTTTTTTTTATACTTTACAAGTGTGGTTAAAAATTAGTCATAAAACACACACACACACACACACACACACACACACACACACACAGTGTGTGTGTGTGTGTGTGTGTGTGTGTGTGTGTGTGTGTGTGTGTGTGTGTGTGTGTGTGTGTGTGTGTGTGTGTGTGTGTGTGTGTGTGTGTGTGTGTGTGTGTGTGTGTGTGTGTGTGTGTGTGTGTGCGCATGCGCCCACACACATTACCCTTAGATCATGAACCATTTAAACATGTGTGTGTGTGTGTGCGCGCATGTGCACACACACACATTCCCCTTAGATCATGAACCATTTAAGTATTATTCATAAACCCAACCCCAAGATAATTAAATTCCTCATACGAAACCATATTCACAATAATATAAACCATTTTAACTACCAATTTATTATTCCACTGAAATGGATTCATCATGCATATATTATATTTTTAAAAAATTGAGCCTTAAATAGTCACAAAATTTTGAATATACAAGACAAGGATTGCAAAAACTTACACAAGGAATTGTTAAACCCCATCAAGTATCTAATATCAAATGATGATAAGGACTTAAATACATATAATTATTAGATAATTAAAATAAGCAAGAACCTACATTGAATATTATTCTTGCACATTTATTCAAAGCAAAATATGATCTAACACATGAAGTTCCTAACACATATGCATTGAATTTGGTATATTGTGAGATGATAAATGATATAACCCAAATATTTGGACATTACAATAATTTTAAAATGATGGGTCCATATTATAATACCTTAGTTTGTATGAATATATTCAATCATTATATTATGAGAATAGGTTTCCTCATTCAATGGTGGCCTATACATACTTTTATGAAACTAAAGACACTAATGTCCAAATTAGAGTAGATAGTCCTTATACATTCCTAAGAAAATCATAAATGGAATAAATATAAAATTTAATTAATTAAAAAATATTATAATATCATTATGTAAAGGATAATTATCCATGACTAGTAATTCTCATGGTCATGTTAAATTCTAACGAAGATAAATATCTTTGACAATTTTATATGATTACCTATAATTATTTCCTTAGGCTTAAAAATATTTGCCTAGAATTTATCCTTTATTTACAATGTATAACATCGTACTATACCCAAATCTAAAACTACTTAAGTTAAAAAATATAAATACACATCCAAAGGTATCCCTAATAATAAAACTTGAAATTCAAAAAAATGATTGTTGGATTGATTTGTGTTGTTGATTATCCTGAGTGGATATCTAACATAGTTATAGTTACAAATCCTAATGGAGACACTCAATGTTGTAAAAACTATCATGATGTAAACAAGGCATGCAAAAAACATGATTTTCTTTTACCAAGCATCAATATGGTTTTTGAATCTGATTTTGGTTGTGAAATGTTATAATTTATGGGTGGTTTTTTTGGATACAATAAAAATTAAAATAAATCCTATAGACTAGGAAAACACATCATTTATCACACCATGGGGAACATTTTTTATGTATTAATTCCCTTAGAGTTAAATAATTCAAGGGCCACTTATTATAGAGATATGAAACACATATTTCATGATTATATATACAAAACTATATAATATTATGTGGATGACTTGTAAATTCTAAACATAGACAAAGTCAAACTATAGACTTATGGTATATATATGAAATCTTAAGGAAATTCAATGTGCATTTGGAGCTACATTAGGAACATTACTATAATATATCTCAGAGAAACATCAAATTATACCCCAAAAATATCAAAGTTATCATAGATATGCTTCCTATAATAGGGTTGAAGTAATTATTATCACTATAAGGAAAGACTCAAGTAATAAGGCATCTTATGTTTAAGTTAATAAAAGATAATATTTTATATGTCCATTAAATAAAAATATCAAATTTAAATGGGATGCTAATTGTCAACATAGTTTTTATGTAATAAAATAATATATACTTAATATATTTATTCTCATGCCTCAAATACCAAATAGGAATTTAATATTATATATTTTAACTATAAAACATGTTTTATGAGCTTTGATAACACAATGTAATGATAATCACAAAAACATGTCATTTACGACATCAGTCATACACTAGTGGACTATGATAAAAATTACAATGCAATGGAAAATTTATGTTTATCTATTATTTCATAGAAAAAAATTTATGACATTATATTCTTAATAATGAGACACAATTTATCACAAAGATAGACCCACTTAAGATTCTCATGTCCAATTTTAATTTCTCGAGATGTATTTCTAGATGAGTAATGTTTCTTATGGAATTTGATTTGAAATTTATATCTTAAAAATTAGTAAAATTAAAAGTTATCATAGATCACTTAGCTATAACCTCATTATTAGATATATAAAAAATTAATGATTATTTTCATTATGAATTTACTACATATCACATTGATAATGATACTTGTATAATGTATTTTGATGGATCAATGAATTCCACCGGTGTTGAAGTATAGTTTTCATTACTCATCAAGGTCAACAATTTCCATTTTCATATCACTTGGGATTTTTATGCACAAAAAATATTTAAAAAATTTAGGGTTTAATACTTAGATTATCTAATGCACACACACACTAAAAATAAAATCTCTAGAAACATATGGATATTCTAATCTGGTGGTTAATCATGTCTTTATGCTTTTTATCAAAAATGTTTCAAAATGCATGATTAGACATTGTACCATTTATTGGCATGGGATATATATATATATCCCATGCCAATAAATGGTACAATGTCTAATCATGCATTTTGAAACATTTTTGATAAAAAGCATAAAGACATGATTAACCACCAGATTAGAATATCCATATGTTTCTAGAGATTTTATTTTTAGTGTGTGTGTGTATTATATAATCTACGTATTAAACCCTCAATTTTTTAAATTAAATGGTACAATGTCTAATCATGCATTTTGAAACATTTTCAATAGAAAGCATACCCCATAAAGACAATAGACATGTTGATGCTATGTCTAGTGTTGATTTCATTATTCCTATTACCATCAATGAGGAGCATTATTTTTTTACCATTCATCAATTAAGACACATGTTAGTTACTAAAATAGTTGTAGATGCTTTATAATATTTGGTAATTACTCATTACATATCAATTTAGAATGGTATAGTGATATATATAATTTATTATATCAAGAATATATCTTAGAAAATGTTATGCATAATGATAAATGCAATTTAAAATGTTAATTAATTAATTATATTTTAATTAGAGGGTATTTATTTTCAATGTTATGGGCAATTATTTCAATGTTTAAGTTGTGAAAAACCTAAAATAGCCTTACATGAAGCACATGATAGTGAATGTGGATGTCACTTTAGTGCAAATCAATAACCTAAAAATTATTAAGGTAGGATTATTATTGGTCATAATGGAGTAATAATGTCATGAATATGTAAAAATATTCTCCCAAACTTATAATCATAGCAATATAATTCATACACAATCACAAGAAATGTAGCCCATTGCTTCACCTTGGCTATTTTCCCTTTGGGGTTTCATTTTATTAGAAAGATAAATCTAGAATTATTATTTGGTCACAAGTTCATCATTACATCTATAAAATATTTTACAAAATGGGTTAATGCCATACCCTTACAATCTACCATGGGAGATGATATCTGTCACTTCTTGATGACACATACTATTTCATGGTTTGGATTACCATTAACAATTATAATATATATTAAGTCATCCTTAAAAAATAAAATAGTTAAGAGATTGTATGCCAAATTCAATATCCATCATGCATTATCTAATCCATATTACCCATAATGAAATAGGAAATTAAAAGTGATAAATAATACAATTACCATAATATCAATCAAAATGGTTATAAAACATGTGGAATAATCATATTATATATACACTCTAGGAATATTATGCAAGTGTGCTTACACTAATGAAGGCAACACCATACTTTATTGTTTATGAAACAAAAGTATTATTCCTTCTAGAGTTGAAAATTTATTTCTTGAAGTTATATTTAAAATAAATTATTTTTTGACAATGATTATTGGTAAAAATAGTTACATGAGTTAAAAATGCTAAATGGAAAGCATATAAAGCTATTGAACATCTAAAACTTTAATAAAGGTTACATCAAAAGAAAATATGGAAATAATATTATTAATGGAAAGTTTAAAATTTGGGAATGAGTGATAAAATATAATTAAAAAAATACTAATGTATACAAATAAACTAAAATTAAATTCAATCCCTATTAATTGGGTCTATTTGTGGTTACCTAAAAGTGGGTAGATGAGCATATCATCTAGTTACACTCAAAGGGAAACCTATGAATAACTTTATCAACATCATAAACTTGTGTTGATATTATACATAAACACACTTCAAAGATTTAAAAAGTATAAAACAAATAAAACATGTGCAAAATGCAAAAACATTAAAACTATTCTCAAAAATAAAAAATCGGGACTTTGAAAAAATGACATGAGTTACTAGCTTACTTATTTAGATATCTTATTTATCATGTGTTTGGTAGATAGTATATTATTTTTCATACATACATGGATTTTAAGAGGTATATGGGTGTGATGTATGACATATATATTATACATGGATTATTAAATGTTGGGCTCTCTTCTACCCAGTGGAGATGCCTATTATAGGGGCATCTTATTATATATGTTATATTTTTAAAAGTTATATATGTTTATAGCCTCTCTATCATGTTTATATATATATATATATATATATATATATATATATATATATATATATAATATTATAAGTGTATTTATAATTACTAATATATTACATTGTGTTACATAGATATGATAATCTTATATGATGTGGAATTGATACATATGGATGGTGTATACTAGTTTTCACTTGTTATATGCTCTTTTGATATTGTTACTTTCTTGTATGATAGGTTGTAAATTTATTTATTACTATGTGTGTCTAATGGGACTTATGAATATGACATATTTGTTTCCCTTATTTGTGACATTATTAATTTATTTGTTTGTGGCCCTTGTCCTTATTTATTTTGGCATGTTCAAGTAAATTATATGTGGCCCTTGGTCTTGTGTGTGACATTGTGTGTTATGCTTTTTATTCTTTATTAGTGGTACCATGATCCATATAATTCATGTTTACTATGTATTATTATCCATATATGTTAAATTCACTACATTACTTATTGATATATCTATCTAAACATGACACTTGTATGCCTCTCATTCAATATGTTACATACATTCTTCAATACCAATTACATTACTATGATAACATGGTATCCACGTGTTGAAATGATTATCAATGATTCTATATTTATGACATGATAAAATTAAATCTTAATTTTATATGAGTGGCTTAGAATATACACACATCTCAAAATGTGGGCATTATAGTGAGCTTGTCTTAGAGATTAAATCCTCCATGAGAAAAAATAATAGATTTTATGATAGACCAAAAGTTTCAAAGATTAAAAGTATTTCATAAATTATATACATGATATATAATGAAACATTTATAAATATTATGGGGGAATATGACATGGATATTCACTCACTTTACAAATACTTGATTATATATTTATACACTTGGATGCATGTGCATGGGCATATGTAAAAATAGTTATAGGAGAAAAAATTACAAGTTTCACATATAGTTATAGTTTAGTATACATGTGCATGTAATTATATATAATTTTTCACACTTTAATGGGGTATGATACTATTTCATGCACACATATGTAATATTTAAATTCAAAATGCATGATACTATTTCATGCACATTGAAATATAATATATTTTATAGATTCAATGGAAAAATGGTTTTTTATTTCACTTTAAATATTTTGGTATGGAGGTCATGACATGTGAATTAATATTATTCATACACTTTTTATCATTTAAATTTAATCTAGATATATCTATGGTGGTGTATTCATTCTATTATAGGTAATGTATGTTCAAGTCTAAAAACACTCATTGGCTTTGGCATTACTTCTATAAAACTAATTGTGTGGTTATACCTTTTATAATTGGTGATGTGTGTTTGATTCTAGTGGAACTAAATTAACTTGGGATCACTTATATCAAACCCATTATGAATTATCATTGATATGATGTCAAGGATGTTTAATGTCCACCTAGAATGACCTTATCCATACACTGTTTGACAACTATTTTCTAAATTTTTAAATATCCATTTGGGTCATCCTACAAATTTTGTAAGTTGGATAAAGGAAATTATTAAAAATTTTCACCATAAATATAAATAAAAGGTCATTCATTAATATAATTTATATATATATCTTGCACATATCATTTACACTATTGTACTTTGATATTATTTGTCTTATTCCTCCCAAATTAAATATCATTCATTAAGATGAGTCACAAGTCAAGTATGAAGCATTCCAAATCAATTAAAATCTAACATTATCAAGTATCAAATCCAAAATTATATTTCTATACATATAATCATGGAGCATAGCTGCACAATAACATTAGGTGGAGAAGTACATGTGGATTGATTCCATCCTTATATTATCTAGATGCGTAGGCAACTATTACTCATCAATAGGGTTGATGAGGGTCAACTCATCACATTACACTTCCTCTTCTTTTCTAGGTTTCTAACTCTCAAAAGTAATCATAAGATTTTAAAGAAAAAGAGAAATAAAAAAAATGTTTATATGTGGAACTAAGAGAATAAAAATATCTCATCACTCTTAACAAACATATGAGCATGTGGTAAATAAATCATAGTTTCATAATCTTTAAATCAAACAAGTTTATATTCAATGGATAGGATTGCATTTCACTACTATTCAAGGAGCACGTACTTGTCCAAACATAGCCATAGACTCTAATTCTAGACTTGAGCTATCATAGTCCTATTTTGCCATGTTTCTCATTGTTAGACACCTATTAAAATAAACTAGAAACTATTAAAATCTAAGTATCTTATTGTTGGTTTTACTTACTATATTTAACAAATGCCACTTTTCAAATAATCTCAATCATCAATTCTAATTTACATTAATATTTATACTTAAATGTCATATGTTATAATTTGAATAATATGTTAACATTTTAAACCTATTAAACATTATTAAATTATAAATGGGTTGAAAAACATAAAAAAATCTTCATTAAATTATATTTAATTATTCTCATATAAGTATGTTATAAACTTGGAAACCTATAAGTTCCTAGATTTATTTTATAGATGTAATGGTTATTTAGAATCTAGTGGCCTTTAAGATCCAAACATTGATGTTTGAATATAATTTATCCTAATAGATATATATAAATATTAACAATAATAAATTACATGGCTACTTGGAATTATTTTTTCCCTTATGTTAAAAAAATATTAATCTACGTATATTTTTTCCCTTGCCTTTCTCTATTATTATAATTAACCTACATATTTCAATTAATAAACTATATATCTCTTATGTTGAATTTTAAAAATTCATTAAACATCAAAAACATATAATTAACCCTTAGGTTTCAAATAATAAATTAATAAACTACATATCCCTTATAATTTTCACTTCCTTTTCCTTGCAACATAATCATTACATGTTTTTTTATTTAATAACAACAATAAAATTATAAAGAAACATTAATAAATTAATACTATTGAAATCAAATTGTATTTAAATCTAATATTTCAATAAAAATATTTTATTAAAATAAACTAATAATATTGGAATCAAATACTTTTGATATTAAAATCCAATATTTCAATAGTAATAACAAAATTACAATTGAACTAATTGTGTAACATTAAGAAGCCAATTAATATTTGACTCCAATTATTATAATAGAATTAATAATTCATCAATAATAAACCAATAATATTGGAATCAAATCCTTAAGATATAATTAATGAATTTTTTAAAATAATAAAAGTAAAAGTGCCATTAATAAATAAAATAATGATATTTTTGGAATCACATACTTGAGATATTAAATTATAATATCTCTAACATTATAATTTGGTATTTCTAGTATTTCTAATATTGTAATTTAGTATTATTTATATTCGAATCCAATTCTTGTATATTGGATTCCAATTTCCTTGAAATTAGAATCCAATAATAGTAAATTTGGAATCCAATATAAGAGATATTAGATTCCAATATTGTCCACTTAAAATTATTTTATAGATTTAAATATATCCAAGTTTATTGAAATGAAGTTTATAATGGTATTATTTAAATATACTATATATATCTTGGTATTTATCTACACTTAGGATAAATCATAAGTTAGAGACTCATTTGCTTATTAGAACAATGGTATGAAACTTTGAGAGGTTCTTCTATGACCCCGTGCATATTATATTGATGATGGTGTGCTTGAGGTTAGAAAAATGCAATGGAAATTCACTTTGATGTGCTTGAGGTTATTATTATGAAAATTATTTGGTGCCTAACTTATGAAAATTTGATTTCATGTGTCATTACCTTAGATGTACATGTAATACATATGAATGATTCAAGTTATGAATTAATAAATTAAACCCATTAGATAACATATGAGAAAATATATGGATAACCGTAGCTAGGGTAGTATATAAATTCCCATGGATGTATTTTCTCATGCAACAACATGAAAACATATGAATCGTAATCAATCCTATATAGGTTCTACTTTATTTCTTGTGTTGTGTAATAGGTGGTAAAAATGAATGGTAATAACTCTTATCATGAGTTATACTTTTTTTTATTTTTTTACATTTGCCACTAATTTAGATTTAACAGTATTAAATATCCACTTTCCACCTATTTATGTTTAATTTATGGCATGGAAAAATTCTTCTTATTAATTGATTATTCCAAGTGTTCATGTTGCATGTTGAGTATGGACTCATAAAGTGAGCCATGTAAAAATGAAACTTGGACATTATCCTTGAAAAGATTTTTTTTTGAAAGTTTACATTTTTTGGCATATAAAAAATAAACAAAATCTATGAGATAATATGTAATATAAAATAATTATAAAAATTAAACCTAAGAATATAAAAGGAATTTACAATAAAAATTCAATACTAAGTGAGGACAATAGAATAATAAGGTTAGAAAAGATGCATGATAGCTTGTACATGAAGTAGAACAAAACAAATTTAATGAATCATAAGAGAATATGTGTGATTAGGTGTAAACATGACTATAAAATAATAAAAAAATAATATCAAAAAAATAATCAATCCAAGTATAAATGAGAAGTGAAGCTAACAAGATCCTAGTTGGGTGATGTAAATTAAATAAATATTGATTTGGAAAATAAGAAAACATGAAATATGAAGAAACATGGAGTAAAAATGAAATAATAATGTATAAGGTTAAGTTTCAAAATAAAAAATTAGTAATAAAATATAACCAACAAGACATTTGAAATTAAATTATATGCAATAATCATTAGAAGGTATATAAGTTAAAACATTGGGATTATCATTAGTAAAAATAAGGTTTTGAGGCACCCACGAATCAAGGAATTATAAAATATTTTCATCATCATCTTAATCATTTTATTATACAAAATTATCAGCTAATTTAATTTTATGATTGATATTATCTAGAATAATTTAATCATTTTTGTGTATTTATTATTGTGAAGTAACTAGAGGGTGTAATTATATAATTGCACCTTATGTTCTTTAGTATAATGTATAAATTTTGGTTCATCATTTTGTATTTCAATAAGTAATACCTCTTCTTGAGCTTTTTTTTTTGAAATTTGTATCCCTTTCAAAAAAAATAACTTGGTTTTCATATAAAATTTGAAAATATTTATGAATATGAAAAAGGATTGTTAGCATTTAATGTGTTCATATTTTACCAAAAAATCATCTTAATAACCATTATGGTAGAAGAAAAATAGTTCATCAATTTCATTTTGTCTTTATTAATCATTTTAGGCATAAAGACAGAATCTCCTTCCCTTTCTATTTGCGCTTTTCACTGCTTCAAAGTCTGTTTGCTCATAGAAAGAAGGAAACTTGACCAATTTTGCATGAAGAACTGATTCTTATTATAGAGGGATACTTCAAAATCAATGCTATAGTATTGAATCCTTATTCTAAAAAAAATAAGGATTCACAGGGTAAGAAGAATGGAAAGGTGAAGGGGAAAGAAAAAGTAAAATCTAGACCCTCCAGTCTTAAAAAATAGAATGTTGAAGAGGAATCTGAGTGGGAAAGTTTAGATAATTCTGAGAAGAATGTTGTTGAGGAAGAAGAAGGGATGGAAACTGGGGATTTTAGTTCAAATTTGGAAGGGTATCAGGAAGATGAAGACAAAATCAAGAAAGAAAACGAAGGGGAAAAAATAGAGGGTAATACAGAATAGAATAATTCTAATCATGAAGATAATCAGAATGTGGTGGGGGGAAGTGTTAAAGAAACTAATAATTTAATTGATGATTTAGATTTTAAAAGAACAAAGGAACATTTGGTTCTACTTTCCAATCTTTCCATGGAGATTGGAGAAAAAGAAAAGGATGATCATGACCAGCATAAAGACCCTGCAGAGATAAAAGAGGAGAAAATGATGGAAAGGGAGAATCAAATTGAAAAGGATGAGTCCTTTCCACAAGAGAATGCAGATGATAGGTGTGATTCTCTTTAGAGGGATAATAATATCTCCTTCATGAATTCAGCCAAATTCAAAGCGGATGCAATTTTCCAAGTTGATTCGTGGATGCATAAGGAAATGATAGAGCTGCAAAAGAAAGTTGAAATAATGCAACATAACCAGGAAGCTGATAGGATTAAAATCAATAATTTGGAGAAGCAAATGATTTATATTCCAATTAAACTTAATAAATATGAGAATAATCTGAGAAGGCTCATTAAGGAAAGCAAAATGAAAATGGAGGAGGTTACTTCTAGCATATGTGCGGCAGCAGCTAACCTTGGAAAATGAGCTAATGAAGAAATAAAATATTTGGAGGGGCCAAGTAAGAGGACCAGGTAGAGCTCGAGAAAGAAATCACAGCAAGAAGTTGCTACTTCAGCTGCAATATCCATACAGGATATAGCAATGGTTGGAAATGAGACTGTGAAGATGATCTTGGAACTAGAAGACTAAGGTCCTCTTTGTTGTTTTTGTTTTTGTTCTGGTCCTATCTGTTGGGTGTTTTAACTGGTTCTAAAAGTTGGATCTTTGTTTTATAAACTTTTTTTAAGTTTCCAGGTCTCTATAAAAGCTGTGATCTTTCTTAAGGTTATAGGTTGTGGTTTCAGGTCCATGTAAACCCTGATTTTGATATTATTTTACAGTTTGTTTTAGGATTATTTTTCCTATTGGGCGTCATCGTATCATCTTTCTATCTTTGTTAAAGGGTTTCAGGGTCCCTTCAAAACTTGCTTTTACCTTAATCTAAAACCATTATTGGGTACCACATGAAATAATATCTAAACTTTGTTAAAGCCCATTCTAATAATAAAGATAATACAACCAATAATAAAATTAGAGTATATACCAAAATATCATTTATTAATCCAAGACTAAATATAAATTATTCACTACATATATTTAATATTAAACCATTATCAAATAGTATTTCATCCTTTTTAATCTAAAAAATAACTTATTAAGGTTGATTGTATGAGATATCATTTAGGATTTGACTATCATCAAACACAATCTAATTAGGTGTTTTCTTTATTATACAAATAAAATTTAAACAAATAAAATTTTCAAGTGGATAAACATTAGAAAATTTGGGTTATTATATTTGATTTTATATATCCATCATGTGGATGATTCCCTGGTCATTTATTTGGTTTTTATGATTTGAAATAGGATTGATGATTATAGAAGTGTTGTTTTGATGGAGCTACTAATTCATTCAATATTTTTTCATTCTTTCCACTTGAAATTGGTTGTTGTCAATTATATATTTTATCTAATATTTCAAGTTAATATATATTTTTTAAGAATGCCCTAAAATTATATGATAATAAAAATATACATTTTCATCAAATTTCTTAGTCTATAGTCTTCAATGACAATTTTTTTATTGGAGGAAGATCAATCATTTTACACTTATCTCTTCAAAACATGTTGTATAATTTCACTTAGCTTAGTGAATTTAATAAAATAATTTTATTTTGTAAAAATATATTTTTATATATTTTTAATTGCATCAACCATATTCTTAACTTGATTCTTAGGTTGAAATCCATTATATGTATCTTTAGCCTTAAATGTTTTATTTTTTGAAACTTTCCACCATTATAACTTTGAAAATTTGACCCATAATTAAGCATATTTTTATCTTAAAAACATTTATTAAAATATTATATAAACATGAAAAAAATCATCTAAATAGTGATGTGTTGAATACCATTTTTTCCTTTGGTATTATGCACTTGACTAGTTTTATTGTTTACTATGTGGATATAAAAACTATTATATAACAATTTTTTATGATTTTATAACCAATTTTCAAATAAATATTGGTGTGGATGTCACATTTAAAAAATTAAATCAAAACAAACAAGGATAAAATGAGACCATTAGTGAGTATGCAAGTAATCACAATATTAAATAAAAATACATACTCTTTGATGGTCTCTTTTGGTCTTTATTTTATTTGAGCTAGTTTTTTAAATGTGACTTCAATACCAATGTTATTTCTAAAATTGAGAAAATATCATCAACCAAGGTTCTATAAAAGTTTTTATATCCATATGGTAAATAATATTATAAAATCAAGTGCATAATAATTAAAGCTCCTTGGGAATAATAAACTCATTAATCTATCATCATCATATAATTTTAAAAAAGAGACATAAAAGGCCCTAATGTAATGAAAAGTATCTCTATTTCCATTGAAAAATTAAAAATTTTGGCCAAAAAATCCTATTAAAATAAGTATGTAATAAATTCATGCATTAAGGGGATCAAAATAATATCATTACAAGTAACCATACCACTTGGATTTTGAGAACATTGAGAAATAATTTTTTGTTTAATTTTAAAATTCATGAAATTTATGTATCATAATAATCATTTAAAGATTTGGATTATAAGTAAAATTAGCATCATTTATAATAAAATAAGGATTTGTAACATGTGAAGAAAATTTATAAGAATTATAAGCAATATATGGACCAAAAAATAGAAGGGAGTCTTAGAAACATTTTGAGATATTGGAAGAACTTAAGAAGTAATTGAAACGTGTTGATAAATTAGAATAAATTGATAATAAAAAGAAACATTTTTAGAAATAATAAAATTTTGAGTATTATAAGCATGGGGAATAATATAAGAAGAAATTAAATTAATAGAGACTTAAGAATTATTAGGGTGAGAAGAAATTTAAGAAATTACAACATTAGAAGGTGATTTAAATGTTATCTCTCAAAGTTACATCCTTGTGAAGGTTATTTTAGGCATTCATATTTTGGAGTAACATGGAGACAACCCTAGGCTATGGGTGGACTAATAGGTGGATTGAATTTCTAGATTCTAAGGGGTAGGTCCTCTTGATGTACCAGTTAGGCTCTCTACACTACACTATCAACTTGAAAATAAAAATTAAGGAGGATAAACTAAAATAAAACCTATCTAACTAAGGTGATACACCAAAATGTGTCTTTAACTTGTCTAATATGCACTAATAAGGTTGAATAATGAAATGAACCTGATTTCACTACTCAAGTAAATTTTTTCCAAACATAAATATTTCACATAGAGGCTTATATTAATGCATGATCTAAGATAGATGATTAATATGTCTCTCAAAGACTCTAAGGAAGGATTACACTTGACACACATAATAAGTTATCTAATCACACTATGAAACTTGTAAATATTATTAACCACCTACAAATAAGGAAAGAGGAGAGGATAAATGTGAGGAAGCATTCACTGTCAATAATATTCAACTACAAACCATGAACATACACTAGTCACAAGCATTTAAGAGGCATGAATTTAGTCTTATTCATTTAAAATAGACAAGTATAAGTGTTTTTTTAAGAATGTATATACCATAACTCAGGTTAAGGATCCTTAAAAATGTTGAAAATAGGCATACTTAAAGAAAATTGAAAACGAAGAGAGAGACCAAATAGACCAAAACTAGGGATGAGACATCAACCTAGTCCTCCTCAAATCCTACATAGTAGTTCCTTAATTTTATCTTTATTTACTCCTTAGAAATGGTGTATGGGTAGATAAGTACTTATATTGAAGGTTTGAATAAGTCATTAACATTTCTTTCTGGTCTTTAACCCATACAATCTCCTATATCTTTGCTTGCATGTCCCTATATTCTTGATGAATAAGTCACCTCATTGAAAACAAGATATCAAGGCATATTCAATTCTTCCATAAACATCCTATATTATTGTATGATGTCCCTCATCTTGATGAGGATATTTGAAGACTTATTAAATTTCTTTGACTTTATCTTCTTGACTTGGCATTAGAATGAAAGAAAGTCCTCCTAGGATAGTTAAAGACTTTTCAACCTTTGAATATTATTTAAAACAAACCTATGAATTATTATAACACTCTAAATGGAATATATGATAATTTTTAACCTTGTTAAATCTTTTTGAATATATTTATGTATTAATTTGGTGATTTGACCACTTGACTCTTTCTTTCACAATGAGATGTAGGAGAGAAGAAACTTGGTTTCTCTTTAAATAAATAAATATTATTCCATGGATAGCTTCACAACCTCATATAATACCTGAAACAAGAAACCTAGATCCATTAAACCCTCCAAAAGATATGAGTTTACTCCATTTTTTTATTTTTCTACCTATTCCTTATAGCCCTAAAAACAAGTAAACCTCCTTGTGCAGAATAATGTATGGATTGTAATATAAAAATAAGCACATTTTAGGACCATTATCCTGTTGCAATTTCATTCCATGTTTTAGGATCTAACTCTAAGTATAAGTGTCCCATTTTCTATCATATCTCTCTCTAATTAGGTCTAATTAGGCCTTTTAGGCTTGGAAACAAATATTTGGCCAAAATGACTACCCACACATGTGAAAATTCCCAAAAGTGTTTGATTTAATTTACTTAGCCTAATTCCATTCTTAGTTTTAATTTTTGAGGCCTTGTGTAGGTGGCCAAACCAAGAACTGCCTATTGGCAAGCCTAAGTATTTGAGCATACTTGAGAGGTAGTTTGAGTGTGTTTTCAAGAAATTTGTAGGTTATGAGACTTATAAAATAATTTTTGATAACTATTTTTGGTTTAATATTTTGTCCATCAGCATACTGATAAACAAAATAGGTCTGATCAGCTAAAGTAGGAAGATTAGTCATCCAAATGTGTAGTTTTACCACATCGGAAGGGGACTGATCTCTCTTCTCATCAAGGGGAGGTTCCCTATAGGTAGGCTATATATATACAAATAGAAAATAATACTCATGGGTAGGACAAACCATCCATCTCTCTTTTTTTAGAGATGATGCGTGTGGATCAAAGGAAAAACTCAAGGGAAATGACAGACAGTACTCCTCTTCTTTCAGAAGTACTATTCAATAAACCACAAGAATACTCCTGGTAGTAATAACAAAATGTAAAAAAGGATGTAATAACTAGAAAATTGAGACGCAACACAAATTATCCAACTGAATTTCTCAAGAGTAAGATATGAAGGACAATGAGGGCACAAAGTCACCTCAAGGTCCTTTACACATAAATGAAAAGAAAACACACTGAAAGGCAATTATGGGGGCACACAGTCTCTCCACAATTGACTCTTCAGGACACCTTTCTGACTAATTTCAGTAATCTTGCTTGTTGAATTAAAGGAATAAAAGATATATTAAGGAAAAATACATAAGAATAGTTTTCTCAACAATAAAGATATTATAGCACAAAGTCTGAAAAATCACTTTTTTTCTTATTCCAATAACAAAATATGATCAACAAACTAAGCTCAAAGTCTCAAAAGTGCTTTTCAATTTGGGCAGAGTTTCATTCTCCTTATCAAAAAGAGATCCTTTTACAATAGAAGAGAGTCCCTTATATATCCTCTTCAAGAAGGACTCAAGAATAGTAACACATCATGTTGCATTGAAATCTATTAAGAAAGCAGGCTAGAACTTAGGGGCATCTACCCATTTCCTTTTCTCAATGCAGAGAAACAAGTCACGCTATTGAAATTTTACATCTTTTAATGTCCATCTAGTGATCTGATCCTTCTTCATCATTCTTCATTTTTTGGTTATTTGAATTAGGTCCTAGATTTAATTTGATGCTCTATTCCTTAGTCACTTTCTGCTGGTCTTTAACAATTGATGCATGGCATATTCCACTGCTAAATAGGTGAAGACACGTGGCAACTTCCATGGGACTCTAAGAAATGTTTATTGATAGAGGATTTGAAACTTATTAGAAATTTAGAATCATGGGTGCAGACACTTGTCACTCTTCATAGATTTACAATAGAAAAGGTGGCAGCTTCCGCTTGCTTCTTGCAAATCCTATGGAGGATGACATGTGTCAGCTTCCATTGCATTTTAGAAACACTATAGAACTATGCGTAACTCATTTGGATTCATGTGGATGATGCCACTTGGCACATTTCAATTTCTTCAAAAAATGCTTAGGATGAGCTTAGAAACTTGTTCAAAACTCAGATGCAGAGACATGTCACTCTCTATAGAGTTATAAATGAACAGGTGGTAGCTTCCACTCATCTTTGGAGAGTTAGGTGGATGATGACAGATGGTGCATTCCACTTTATTCAGTAGGTCACTGGGGGTCCACCATAGTCTTTATGATTATAAGAAGTAGGAGGGAGATATTGCAGAGATTGACACTTGTCAGCTTCCACCAAATTTTGCAAGGGACATGAGGCACAGTTTGAATACATTTGTTAGTCACATAGATGCAGACACTTGGTGCATTCCATTTCATTTAGTCACTCATCCCTAGGCCCACCATGGTCTTTTCTCAAAATAATGAAGCTAAGGGAAGAGACTATGGATATTGACACTTGGAGGCTCCCAATAAGCTTCAAGAGTGACATGTGGTAATATTTGCCAATTTGCAAAAACAAAGTTTAGTGGGGCTCAGTCGTCGACACTTGGCAACATCCATGGGATTCTGTCAGGATTTTGTCTCAGTCTGTTTGTTTGCCTTGGTCACTTTTTACCACAAGAATTCCCTTCACAAGGGCACTTGTGTCTTTGACTCTTGGGGCACTCCTTTGAACTTTGTCGCTTGAACTGACTAATTGAACCAACTTTGGTTCAACAGTTCAATGGTTCATTCCCTTATTTTGGTTGAGTCTTTTTGATCTTCATTGAACCAAATGTGTTGAACCACTTGATTGAACCAAGGCTTTGAACCAAGATAGTTCAAGCCGATGGTTTAATTGAATGAACCAAGGCACTAAATTAACCATTGAACCAAAAGATGTTGAAACAAAGTAGATGAATTGATTGAATTGAAAGCGTTGAACTGATTGAACCAAAGTGATTCAAGACTCTTTTGCTTGAATGCTTGTCGATAGACATTTTTGATTGAACCAAGGCACTGAACCAATCCTAAAAATGACCAAGTGATAAAAATTGATTCTTTTGGTTGAACCCACCTATAGAAACTGTGAAGCCCATTGATCTTGTAGAAATGAACCTGCCTACAGAGTCTATAGATTTCCTCTTCCTGCTGAGTCTATAGATTCAAGCCTGCAGAGTCCGTAGATTTTTGAGAAGCTTGAAAAATGAGGAATTTGAATGCCCAAGAAAAATTTTAAAAAGGAAAGAGATAATTTTGGTCTGGAGGACCAAAATAATTCAAATGTTGTCCCAAAAATGAGTGATATTTTTGGGGGACAAAAGCTGGCTCCAGTTGGGGAACTTCTATCAATTACAAAAAGAATTGAAAGGAGTAGAATCCAAAATCTCTAGTTTCTTCATGTGTACCATTGGGTTATGGAGTCATGCTACCCAGAAATGAAAGGCATCAAAAATGGAAACAAACAAAACAAAATAGAATTAAAAACTTTACAAATATACATATATACATATGCAATGATCTGATACTTCAAGAGTTGAAGTGTTTCAGATGCTGCCCATTGTGAGGTAGAGAAAAGAGTGTGTCATCTTGATATTTTAGTAGAAAGCTATTTTCACCAATGTGCTGATGAATTATAAATGGGCCTCTCCAAAGGGATTCAAACTTTCCATGCATCCCCTTTGGTTCTCTCTTTTTTTCCCATAGTAGGACTTGATCCTCAATCTAGAAATCATGATTTTTGGCCTTTTGGTCAAAGAGTTTCTTTACCAGACTTTGATGAGCAAAAATTTTGTCCACCACCATGGTTCTCTGTTCCTCTAGCTCAGTCAAGCACATGATTCTTTTACCAAGAGAACTTTCATATGTCTGATCTTCAATTGCCTTTGCTAATTTCAAGGTTGGCAATTCTAAGGTGATTGGTATCTCAGCATTGATACCATAAAAAAGTTGAAAAGGAGACATACCAATTTCCCTCTTTGGTGTGATTCTATCTACCCATAGAGCATCAACCAATGCTTTGTGCCATGTCCTTTGATTGTCATATGCTAGCTTCTTGATGATAGTTACCATGTTCTTATTGTTGGATTCAGCTTGTCCGTTCCCTTGTGGAAAATAATCAGAAGAGTGAGAGAGTATAATTCCATAATGGAAATAGAATTGTGTAATCTCTTGAGAGGTGAAACAAACTTCATTGTTAGTAACAATTTTGATTGGAACTCCAAACCTAGAAATGATATTCTCTTTGAGGAAGTTGCATACAACTTTTGAAGTAGCATGCTTAGTTGGGATTGCTTCTACCCACTTGGTGAAATAGTCAGTTGCTATAAGGACATAATCATGTCCAGCACTTGAAAATGGGTTTATTGTCCCAATAAAATCAATCCCCCATTGCTAGAAAGGTTCTTCTATGATCATTGGATTGAGAGGCATAGTAGCTAACTTAGGTCTTCCAACAAATTGTTGACAGAGTTCATATTTTCTCACCCACTTATGTGCATCTTGGAAAAGAGTTGGTCAGTAATACATGGCTCATAGAATCTTGTGAGCAATCACAGGAGCAAAAAAATGTCTTCCACAGGATAGATTGTGGAAAGATTTCAAAATTTGGCTTTGTTGCTCTTTATCTACATAGCAAAGGAATATTCCATCTATGCTTCTCTTGTACAAGCCATTGTCCCAAAGGACAAAATTGGCAGCTTTCAACTTGATAGTCCTCCTTTATTTGTAAGACAAATAAGCAAGAAATTCACCATAAGTAAGGAAATGAGTGATACCTAAATACCACTCATTGGTAGTGGAGACAAAAAAGACTATTGGTGTCTCTTTCACTTCAGTTTTTTCACATTGTGTGTTTTTTGGCTTATTGTCAGCAATTAATTGGCATAGGCTTTTACCCCTAACCAAAATTTTCAGCTTGATGTCTAGATCAAACTCTTGGATCTTTGTAATCTAATTACCTATTTTCATGCCAAACTCCTACTGAGTTAATATAGACTTGAATGTAGTGTCAAGAACTAAGGTAGTAGTGTGTGAATTCAAAATATAGAAGCAAAAATGTTTGACTGCTTTCACCAAGGCATAAGCATGCTTATCTATATTTGAATATTTCATCTCATGAGTTTTGAGAGGGAAGATCATGAAAGAGATAGGATATTCCATACCTTCCTTGTCCCATTGAACAAGAATTGTTGAAAGAGTGTGTTCAGACGCATAGCTGTATATGATGAAATCTTTGTTGTAATCTAGACAAACCAAGGTAGGGGCATGAGCAATTTTGGTTTTGATATCCTGAAATGTTGATTTGCCTTCTTTAGTCAAGCTGAAGATGGTCTTCCATTTCATCATGTTCACAATGTGTCTAGTCTTCTTAGTAAATTCAGGGATGAATCTCCATAAGAAATTCACCTTTCCAAAGAAAGAATAAACAAAATTCTTACTTGTAGGCAAATTAAGTTCTTGAATAGACTTAACTCTATCTAAGTAAATCTTTATTCCTTCTTTGGATACAATGTGTCCAAGGAGTTTCCCTTTTATTACTCCAAAAATAGACTTTTTTGGATTTAAAGAAATATCATTCTAGCGGTAGCACTCTAGCACTTGTTATAAGTGGCATACATGATCAAATCGATGCTTTGAAAAGACAGTCAAGTCATCAAGGTATACCACTATGAATTTACCAATCTCATCTTTGAAATCTAGGTCCATTGCTCTCTGAAAGGTAACACCATCATTTATTAAACCAAAAGGCATTCTTCTATATGCAAATGTACCCCAAGGTGTGGTGAATGCAGTCTTGTGTTGGTCTGCTTTACCAAATTCAACTTGATTATATCCTGAGAAGCCATCTAACATTGATAACATTTCTGAACCTGTCACTATTTGAAGCACTTGATCCATAATTGGCAAAGGATAATTATCCTTCAAAGACGCTTGATTCAGATTTTTGAAATCTACACAAATGTGAATTTCACCATTCTTCTTCCTTATAGGCACTATACTTGAAATCCATGTAGAATGATGGATTGGGAAGATGATTCTAGCATTTAATATTTTTTGTATCTCAAACAGAATAGTACTTGATATTTTTAGATTATACTATCTAGATTTTTGCTTGTAGGGCATTGAATCAGCTTTGAGAGGAATCTTATGGCAGATTTCATCAGGTCTGAGAGACTCCAGGTCTTCATAAGAATGTGCTAAGACATCCATGTATTGACAAAGTAAAGAGGTGAACTTGAATATTTCTTTAGGGGTACAACACTTACCAATATTGACCATCTTGGGATTTTCTTTAGTAGTCAGATTCACTTGATCAAATCCCTGCGAGAAACTCAAGTCTGTTTGCTATTGTTTGATGAATCTATCATGCTTATCAAACAAATTTTCAAGAGAAACCAAGCTTTGGGAATTTTGTTTCTTTTTAGCTATAAGAATTCTTTATTTATATATGAACTAGATTCAGACACAAATTCATTCTTCTGAGATTCACTGCCTTCAAAACATAGTTGTTCAAAATTATCTTTTTGTTCCAAGAAGGCAATGATTTGATGATCATCATTGAATACTTGCCAATGATCAACATTTTCAGGAACACTTGGTCTATAGACCAGCTCAATGGTATACCTGTCTTCTTTGAAATCTAAATGAGGAACTAAGAGAGTTCCTGAAATAGCAAGTGCATCAGCTCTGTCATTAGACTCTCTAGGTATGGTAGAAATGTTGAAAGCATCAAAGCTTTCAATTTTGTCCCAAACCAAGTTACGATAGTGGCATAATATTTCATTCTTAGTTTGGTATAAGTTCCTCACTTGACAAACCACTAATTCAACATCCCATTTGGCATGAAGAAACTTAATGCCTTTGTCTTGAGCAACATTCATGCAAGGCAACAGAGATTCATATTCAGTTGTATTGTTAATGTTGATAAACTATAATTTGTAAGATGAAGGGAACATATCTCCTTGAGGAGATATCAAAACAATCCCAGCTCCTAAACTGGTAGAGGAACAACTACCATCAAATTCCAAAGTCCATATCTAATCTAATACTGATTTTTTTTAGACTTTCCTTCATCAGAGATGGAGGATCCTTCTTGGTCTATACTGCAGCCTACTAGTTTTTTTGTTGTTCTTGTTAAATTTATTTTTGAGTTGACACTTTTAGGTGTTTCATGCACTTCATCTATAGATAGAAAATAGTTACCCATACCTACGGATTCAAAAAGAATTTGAGCTTTAGGGGCTAATGTCTAGGTGACCACATATTTTTCTTCCTTTTCAGGGAGCAACCTCTTCATTACACCTTGGATAGGGATCCTTGCCTTAGATAGATCCATGATTAGTTCTCCTCCCACATCCTTACAAAAATTTCATCTAAGTAAAATGCCATAAGATGCTAGGACATGAGCCACCAAGACAGTCATCTTGATTCTCTTGTCTAGAAAGGCTGCATATGCAAATTGGGCATCTTTGATTTGCCCCAACAATGGTACTTGCTTGTTCTCCATGGAGAAACATCTCCCAAATGTCTTGGTCAGTGTGAGACCAAGAGACTCAACTACTTTAGTAGGCATAACATTATCAGATGCACCTGAGTCTATAATATAGTTACTCAGCTTGTGGCCATTAATTAATAGGGAAACATAGAAAGGTTCTATTTTTCTAGGAGCAGCTAGGGGAGTAATGACTAGATTATTTGGAATAGGCATGTTCTTTGGAGAATTAAGAGTTACCTTTTTAGCCTTTTGTCCTATAGGGATGGTTTTGTTTTTGACATATTGGACCAGCTTATTCAATTGATCAAGATTGGACTACAAATATTTTAACTTAGACATTTGTATTTTGGTCTTTTTGACATGATCAATTATGTCAAATGGCTGAATTAGACTAGGAATAGAAGAAAGCATTTCAACTTTCTAAATTTTAGGAGGGATGGGAGGTGGGCTGGTTTGCAAATTTGAAGTAGAAGGGGAAGGCAAAATTGATGTGTTTGCTTTTTGAGTGATTATCAAATCCTTTGACTAAAAAGGAAGAGTGGTTCTACGCTTAGCAATCATGACTGTTGGCTATAGTTGCTCTTCTATATTCTCTTTATCAACCTGCTGGACTGATTGGTTTTTAGACCTGGTAAACACTACATATGATCCATCAAAAGCTTCTCCTTTACTTCCAGGTTCATTTTGATAGTTTAGGAAACCAATGTGGGAGTCGCCAGCTGATTCTTCTTAATTGTCTTTAAGGAGATCATCATCATTTTCTTGATTTAATTCAGGCTAAAAAGAGAACTCTGATTCTGCTTCAAGATATCCCATTACTAATTAGTTGGAGGAGCTTCCAGGGCAAGTTTCCCTTATGGAGGAGGAAGGTGATTCTATTGCCCTTGATTCCTAGTAGAATTTCCTTGATATGATTGATTTGGGAATGTCCTTCTGTATGAAGGAGTAGAAGACATTCCTTGAGCCATTTATTTTTTGAGAGCAAGCAACTCATTTGCCAATTTCTGCACCATTGAATATGTGGTGCCTGTAGATGCATATTCAGAAGATGATGAAGTTCTATTATTATTTGGATCTCTTCTTATTTTCCCTACTAATATGAGATCATCTTCTACTTCAGTGTCCAAAAGTTGAGCTACAGCAAGATCTATTTGACTAGCACGTCTCAAGAGAAAACTTACTTCAAGTAGCTAAAAATTAATGAAAAAGCATTTGATATTCTCAACTGTAGGTTGAGCAATTATAGAAATTCTATTCCTTAGTTTTTCAAATTCAGCTATGAATTCCCTCATTGGTTCATGAGGCTCTTTCTTCATCTGTGTAATTTGGGCCAGAAGTGTATGTGCATCTTCTACAAGTTTGAATCTAGCTTCAAACTTAGCTTTGAGAGTATTCCAATCAGTCACTGACTAAGCCTGTAGATGATAAAACCAATCTAAAGTAGCACCTTGTAATGTCTCTACAAAAATCCTAACTGTTACATCTTTAAATTCTACTCCAATTACTCCACAAGCTATGCTGAAAGTTGCAATGTGCTCATCAAGATGAACTTTCCCATCACCATAGAATTTGGGGAAGTTTTTCCTTGAACTGCATGGAAGCTCATGTAGAGGTAGAGTAAGATTTAGAGAACTAAAAGCATTACCCCAGGAGACTTGAACTACCATTGTAAGATTATGAAAAGGAGGGATAACAAATCTAAGAGGGGTAATTATAGGCAAAGCTTTATTAACAGCAAAAGTAGATACTTCATTTGGCAATGGAGATTTGACTTTAGTAGGAGGAAAGCTCTTGGTTCATTAGAGATGAGATGGTGAAGGAAACATATCAAAATCACTTTGTTGTACCAACTCAAATACATGATCAATGATACCTTTAGCCCTTTGGATTTGTGTATACCTTGAATCTACTAGATTGTGAAACAAAAATGGAAAAGAATTGACCTTGCTTCAGTTAAAGATTGAGGCTTTAAATTGTGAGTTCTTTCCCAGTTAGTGTGGAGGTGAATGGATAGATTATAAATGAATAATGGATATTATATCCCTAGTGGAGTCACCAAAAAATTTTGGTTGAATATTTTGTCAATTAGCGTACTAATAAACAAAATAGGTCTGATCAGCCAAAGTAGGAAGATTAGTCATCCAAATGTGTAGTTTTACCACATCAGAAGGGGACTGATCTCTCCTCTCATCAAGGGGAGGTTCCCTATAGGTAGGATATATATATATATATAAATATAAAATAATACTTAGGGGTAGGGCAAACCATCCATCTCTCTTTTTTCAGAGATGATGCATGTAGATCAAAGGAAAAAATCAAGGGAAATGACAGACAGTACTCCTCTTCTTTTAGAAGTACTATTCAGCAAACCACAAGAATACTCCTAGTAGTAACAACAAAATGTAGTAAAGGATGTAATAACCAAAAAATTGAGATGTAGCACAAAGTCTCCACTTGAATTAGTCAAGAGTAAGATACGAAGGACAATGAGGGCACAAAGTCACACCAAGGTCCTTTACATAGAAATGAAAAGAAAACACACTAAAATGCAATTATGGGGGCACAAAGTCTCTCCACAATTGACTCTTTAGGACACCTTTTTGACTAATTTCACTAATCCTACTTGTTGAATTAAAGGAACAAAAGATATATTAAGGAAAAAAACATAAGAACAGTTTCCTCAACAACAAAGATATTATAGCACAAAGTCTAAAAAATCACTTGATTTCTTATTTCAATAACAAAATATGATCAACAAATTGAGCTCAAAGTCTCAAAAGTGCTTTTAAATTTGGGTAGAGTTTCATTTTCCTTGTCAAAAATAGATCCTTTTACAATAGAAGAGAGTCCCTTATATAACCTATTCAAGAAGGACTTGATAATAGTAACACATCATGTTGCATTGAAATATGTTAAGAATGCAGGCTAGAACTTAGGGGCATCTACCCATTTGCTTTTCTCAATGCAGAGAAATAAGTCACGCTATTGAAATTTTACATCTTTCAATGTCCATCTAGTGATCTGATCCTTCTTCATCATTCTTCCTTTTTTGGTTATTTGAATCAGGTCCTAGATTCAATTCAATGCTTTGTTCCTTAGTCACTTTCTACTGGTCTTTAGAAATTAACACGTGGCACATTCCATTGATAAATAGGTGAAGACATGTGGAAACTTATGCAAGACTCTAAGAAATGTTTATTGATAGAGGCTTTGAAACTTATTAGAAATTCAAAATCATGGGTGCAGACACTTATCGCTCTCCACAGATTTACAACAGAAAAGGTGGTAGCTTCCACTTGCTTCTTGTGAATCCTATGGAGGATGACACATGTCAGCTTCTATTACATTTTAGAAACACTATAGAGCTATGCATAACTCATTTGGATTCATGCAGATGATGCCACTTGGTGCATTCCACTTTCTTCAAAAAATGCTTAGGATGAGCTTAGAAACTTGTTCGAAACTCAGACGCAGACACGTGTCACTCTCCACAGAGTTATAAATGAATAGGTGGTGGCTTCCACTCATCTTTGGAGAATTAGGTAGATGATGACACATGGCACATTCTTATTTCTTCAGTAGCTCACTGGGGGTCCACCATAGTCTTTATGATAAAAAGTAGGAGGGAGATATTATAGAGATTGACACTTTTCAGCTTTTGCCAAATTTTGCAAGGGACATGTGGCACAGTCCAAATACATTTGTTAGTCATGCAGATGTAGGCACTTGGTGTATTCCACTTCATTTAGTCACTCATCCCTAGGCCCACCATGGTCTTTGCTTGAAACAGTGAAGCTAAGGGAAGAGACTGTGGATATTGACACTTGGAGGCTCCCAACAAGCTTCAAGAGGGACACATGGTAATATCCACCAATTTGTAGAAACAAAGTTTAGTGGGGCTTAGTTGTCAACACTTGGTAGCATTCATGGGATTCTGTTTGTTTGCCTTGGTCACTTTTTTCCATGGGAATTCCCTTCGCAAGGGCACTTGTGTCTTTGACTCTTGGGGCACTCCTTTGAACTTTATCGCTTGAACTAACTAATTGAACCAACTTTGGTTCAACGGTTTAATGGTTCATTCCCTTGTTTCGGTTGAGTCTTTTTGATCTTCATTGAACCAAATGTGTTGAACCACTTGATTGAACCAAGGCTTTGAACCAAGATGGTTCAAGCCGATGGTTCAATTGAATGAACCAAGGCACTGAACTAGCTGTTGAACCAAAAGATGTTGAAACAAAGTAGACAAACTGATTGAACTGAAAGTGTTGAACCAATTGAACCAAAGTGGTTCAAGCCTCTTTTGCTTGAATGCTTGCCGATAGACATTTTTTATTGAACCAAGGCACTGAACTAATCCTAAAAATGACCAAGTGATAAAAACTGATTCTTTTGGTTGAACCCACCTGTAGAAACTATGAAGCCCATTAAACTTGTAGAAATGAACCTACCTATAGAGTCTATAGATTTCCTCTTCCTACTTAGTCTGTAGATTTAAGCCTGTAGAGTCTGTAGATTTTTGAGAAGCTTGAAAAATGAGGAATTTGAATGCCTATGACAAATTTTAAAAAGGAAAGAGATAATTTTGGTCTGTAGGACCAAAATAGTTCAAATGTTGTCCCAAAAATGAGTGATATTTTTGGGGGACAACAACTATAACACATTTATACAACTCATTCATATATATTTAGGTCTCTTTTCCATTCATAGGTCTTCATGTAGGCTTCTCAACTTGTAAAATTAGGTTTTCCTCACTTTTTGACCCAATGACCAACTTGAAAAGATGGTATAACACTTTGAGAGACATATATAAGAGTTTATATGATATTATAACCTCATTCAATTCCTTATAATCCTCTATAAATGGTTTATATATCATTCCATAACTTATACCTTCACAAGTAAACCTTTAGTTGCATATTTAGCTTTATTTTGTATGGTATTGTACCTACAAATGTGAACCAACACTTTAAAATGGATATCAAGAGATTTTTGAATGTAATTAAGGTAATTTTGAGGTCATAACATTGAATTTTAAGGTATTAAGGATTACATTTTCTCCATCAGGTCAGTTACAAGGTTTAAAAAGGGTTTAGATAGGCATATGGTCTTAGTAATGATTCATAAAGGATAGGGGTCCATTACAAAAACCAAATATATGATATTGGAGATAGGGGACCTATATAACACCTATAATGTCCATATATGACCATTAAAATTATCTAATAATTTCTAAGAAAAATTTTGACCTACTTGAGCTCTTGATAAGGTGAAAAAGGGGTTTTTTGAGTACCCATCCTTCTTAGCAATAGTTCGTACAAGTGTGAGACTTAAAGACTAAAAAAATTCTTGATGATTGAAGTATTATTAACCTACCATCACATATAGTATCCTCTCACCACAATGAAACTCCTCTATGAAGATCTCAGCTAAAGTTTGAGCCTATCATGATGGCAGACTAATCTTGGTGAAGTCAAAGAGAGGAAAAGAGTTTGTATTGGCATTTTAGAGTTTTTATTTTATTTAAAACACTTCATATATGTATAATAAATTCATTTTTACCTTATTTATTGGTATCCTTCATAATTTATTCCCTCAATGTCCTCTAAAACATATTTTTCTTAAGATTAAGGTTTGTGAGAAAAATCATGCTCTTGACCCTAGCTTCTAAATTTAGTCCAATTCACTCTAACTGAGAATTTCTCAAATATATATCACTATTTTAAATATGTAACTCTCTCCTTTATACCCATTTTCAACATGAATTATCTTTCAGAAATCTATTTGACTACTCTTGAATCTTAGTTATTCAAACAACACTCATGGTGCACATATCAACTATAGGTGTTTCTCATGGTTTCTTGGCCTTCAAATGAGATTAGGAATGGAATTAATACAATTAATATGTCTTTGACACTACGCAAAACTTCATATCATCTTTTTAAAGTGTCTAAACTCTCACTTATCCCTCTCACACAAGCTTTTTGCATGCATTTGGTGCATAAGCCTCTATAACCTCATTAGACCTCATGATTGAGTTCATGAGATCTCTCATTTTTTGAATGATTATTTATAAAAATTATGTATATATTTAAAATTTCCTCTGAAATTACTTTTTCATCCAAACTTCAACTTCACCATTATGCTTCACATCCTCTTCTTGACCTTGGAGATGACTTGATCTTAATTAGGCTAACCTACAGGTGGTCATTTAGAGTTCTTAGCCTTGAATGGAGAAGGTTAATAACATTGAGACATTTAATAGGTCTACAAAAACCTCCTTCACCTCATGACACCTTGTGAAAGTGTTTGCACTTCAACTTCTTCCTCTTTCTTAAGTTCTCATCATGTGATCACATATATCCCTAACATGATTTAAGGTCATTATTGTCCCTATCATTTACCAATATATTTTCTCCTAATAATACCAAACAAAAACTGTTGACCTTTAATGAGTTGGTAAAGAAATCGATAAGAGAGAAAAGAAGGTTTTCTTCATTTTAGCACCTAAAACCTCCTCCAAACCATGGATTTGACCTTGATTGGAATAAATTAGGTCCTAAAGATTATTTAAAACTAAAACTCAAATACATGTATGGATTCTTCAAATGATCCTATTTTAGCACTAAAAATGCCATAATCACTTAATAAACCTAATGGAAATGCTAAAAAAAAGTGTTCATAAGGCCTCCAAATGTCTGAATAAATGTATCATGGTGTTTTATAGAATTTTTATAATTAATAAATACCATAACATTGAAAAACCTTCTCTTAATCCATTAAAATAGGTTTAAAATGCAACATAGATGGTTTATGATGTTAGTAAAGAGTGTCATCAATAAATTTGAGAATTCTTAGAGAATGACATGACCTTGACACATGATATGAGGCATTTAAAGACACTTTGGACTCTTTTCATCACTTGAAATAACTTGATGCAAGCCATGAGGTGATTAAAAAAGCACAAAGCTATGATGAACATAACCTAAAACCTTTAAAATACACATTAAACCTTGCTAATCCAGGTTTCAAGTGATCATTCCAAGGACATTACAAGCAAAACATAGTAACCAATATCTCAAGCTAGCATGACAATCAAGGTTTTGAATTCTAGGGCTGATAATTTGACCTGGAAGGCCAAATTTGTCAACATTTTGGTGACTTAGCTAGGAAGCATGCCTACTATGCTTATCAACTAGTATCATTGATGTATTTTTAGGCTCATGGAGTCTCTCATATACTCTAAAATAAGCATGATCAGATATTTAAAACTAGCTTTAAAGTTTTTACCAAGACAAGACATGACTTGACCTCAAAGTACACCATAAGAATAAAATAATACATAAAGTAAGGAAACTAAACTAACAAGACACCTTATGTGTTTTAATCACTTATTGAAAATAAAACAAGAAACTATAGAAAACAACTACCTTGGAGTAAGAGTGATCCACATGGATTAAAAGGACAATTCATGAACTTACTTCTTCCAAGAGATGAAACATGTTTCAAATCAAGGTGCTTGTTAAATATGATGTTTGATGAGTTATACCTCTTACTTCCTAGCCTTATTAGAATATTTTCAAGTGGTTCAATAGCAAAAAACCAATCACCTATGAATACATATTCATATTGTACTTCAAGACACACTCCATATTTCTTGTCAACTTCTACTTCATCTAATCATACTCCAACTAGTCATTGTCTTTGGGTCTCTATGGCATCTTGAGTGACCTCATGTTGCTTATCAGCTACTAGCAATTCATTAAGCTCTTTACAAGGATTTGCATATTCAATCCAAGCTACATCATGGTCTTTAATGAGTGACTCTTGATTAACTTTGTCATGAGTATGTTCTCCAATAGTAAATGTAACTCTGCAAAGGCCTTCAATATTTTAGAGGAAATCAATATACTATTACCAATCATCTTCTATATCCTTACCTTGGTTAACATGAATGATACCAAACTATATAAATCTTCATATTTTTCCTCAAGAGAAATAGGGCTATCAAGAGTTTAAAACCCTATTATGAAGTCATGATGTGATTTAGAATCAAATTCTTTAATTTTAACCTATTACTGATTTGGAACCACTTCAAATTCATTAAAAATCTCAGCTTGTTGACTTAGATGAACTTCCACTTCAAGATCAGCTACAACCTTAACAAAAATGGATGTAATTGGATATCCTTCTTGAGGTATATTATCAATACTATCTTCAAAAACTCATATTTGAAAACATATTTCTTCTTTCTTCCTCATGTGGGGTACCAATAAAGATCTCTTAATCAAATCCACTTGAATCATCCTCCTCACATTCTCCAATGATCTCACTTGTAACTACAACTTCATCCTCTATCCTCTATAGAACAATGTCTCTTGAATAAGGGAGATGATGGGATGGTTATGAGTATACTCATGATTTTTGGAGGGATTATTAGGCATTTTATATTGATCATGAATAGGTTTGAGAACTGAGGGGGTATTCCTGAAACTTGAGGTATTGGGAATGGTGGATTCTTGTAGGAATGCTTGAAGAGAAAACAAATTTTGTTTTCATATGATTTCCTTATCCTTCTAAAAAACTATTTCATTCTTGTCATAGCTTTCTTGAGGTTCATTAATAGTTTTAATTTGAATTATAGCCTTCTCCACTAGGACCACTTTCTTGTATTGAAAACATTCTTGGATAGACCTCCAATGGAACAACTTTAGGTTCTTGAGAAGGAATAAAAGTGGCTTGAATATGCACATGATCTTCTTTGGTTTCAAACTTCAAGGCTTCAAATTTCTTGTCTATGCTTTATTGGAAAGGCTCTTTTTGAGGAGGATTAATAGCTTCATGAGAATACAAAGTATAAGAAGGCTGATAAGGAATACAACATGGCTCTTGATATACCTAATCTAAATATATTTTTTGTCTTTCCCAAGTCTCCATCTTTTTCAATACAAAATTACAAAACTCATTCCTCTCTAATGGATCTTTAGAAATAATTTGAAACAACCCACTCACTTCCTCATATTGATAATATTAACTAAGTTTTCCTACACATGTTAGTATCCTACTTTCTATCTCATCCATTATTTCTTGAAAACAAGGTTGTTCATATGCATCATCATAGCCATATGGGGAAGGTGTAGGTTGGTCATACAACTGATATGGCTCACAAGGTGGGAAAGATTCATACTCTTGATAGTAAAGACCATGACAATATTGATAAGGATACATAGGCATATAGTTAAGGTCATAGTGAGGTTGATAAGGATCACTAAAGAACTATTATGACCCATCATACTCTTTACAAGACTAATAATAAGACCGATAAGAATAGTGGTAAGGTTGATAAGGTTCATGAGAAGGATAGTATGGTTCATTATAGGAATGATAAGGAGTTATAAGACATAAATTTCCTTCATAGTAAGCCATCAAACTTCATCAATATAGTGAAATTAAAACATAATTTACTTGGACTAGTGCCTGGGCTACTAGAACTAATTTATTAATTTTAGAGTTACCACTTATGTTTTGAATGCCTCTAAACTATGATCTATAAAATAAAAACACCAAAAATACTTCCACTCCTTTGGACCTTGGTCCCACTAGGCATTCCAAAAATTGTTATCAACTCAAACTTTCACCCTTGTGAAGGTTGTTTCAAGACTTCATAGTCTAGAGTAACATGGATACAATCCTAGGTTGTGTGTGGCCTAATAAGTGGATTAAATCTCTAGATTATAAGTTCTATATCCCCTTGACATATTAGTTAGGATCTATACACTACACAACCAACTTAAAAGGAAAAGGTAATAAATATAAACTAAAAGAAAACCTATCAAACTAAGGTGATGCACCAAAATATATTATTCACTTACCTAACCTACATTAAGAAGGCTAAATTAAAACATGAACTTGATTGCACTTATCAAATAAAGGTTCATTTTTTAATTCATCCTTATTAGTTCAATTTAGGTAAGTGAGGAAGACATTTTGGCATATGACCTCAATTAGATAGGTTTTCTTTTAGTTTATCTTCTATCCCTTTTCCTTCCAAGCTACTAGTGTAGTCTATATATCATAACTTATACATCAATAGGATCTAGCCCTTATAATATAGAGATTAAATACACTTATTATTCCACCCATATCCTAATATTTTCTCCATTTTATTCCATAATGTGAAGGCTTGAAATAACCTTCACAAGGGTACAAGTATGAGTAGATAACACTACCCATTAGGGGCATATACATAGATTCAACATTGGCATATCATCCCATTATGGGAATCATACAAATAGCTTCTATTTTTCTAGGTTATATCTTTCTATACTCCACATCACATATTTAGCATTGAATATATCTTGATATTAATCATCCTATACTACATTGATTTTTTGCTGAATAATACTACTATAGACTCAACTTATGTACATCTTTGCTCTTACACAAATTTTTACCACATGCTTATGAACACTTTCATTTCTTTATTTACTAGTTTATATTTGATTATGTCTCTTTACTTATACATATGTTCAAGATCATTTGAATATGCCATTTATCTATGGCTATAAGATAATTCCTATCATTATGTATATGTTTTTGACATGTCCCCATATCCTTGTGTATTATTCTTGATTGTGTATGTGGACATTTGAACATGTCCTTCCTTGCGCCTCTAATCCAAACTTGTTTTTTATTTGTGTTTGTGGACATTTTAACATTACCTTGTATGTGTTTTTTTCTAAAACTTAGTGAAATGTCCCCATGACCCTTATATTGTGGCCCCTTGGCCTAATTTATGTGCCTCATGTGTTTGTACATATGCTTTCATATCTGCATCATGGCCATGACACTTATCTCTTACTTTTTACATTCACATACAATTGCAATGCCATGAGGGACCTCATGCATATCCCCTTCCTCATTGGGTGCCTTGATGGACATCATGCCCCATCCACCTAGGTAGTTTAAATAGATTATATTCAGGATTGTTATTCATATAAATGATTAAATTATTATATCAATCTTGACAACCTTGTGAATGTTATATCTAACATACATCATATATTACCAACTTATACTTATATTATTTTACATTATGATGTCGTGTATACACATTATATTGGTTTATCACATAATTGTCTTATATTTTTAGTCTAACACACATGATATATATATTTTATTTTAAGAATAATTATTGTATAGGTTAATCAACTCCCCTCTAATGAAGGGTCATTCACAAGTGTTTATCATAGACATTATTTAATCTTAATTCACTCAAAACACAATTTTCATCATGAAAACATACAGTACAGAGATTAGACTCAAGAAAATATAGTGAAACATAGTCATACCTAAATTATCCTTAATTTTCCTAAACAATGATAGACTTGGTCAATATCATAGTATATTGGTCTATAACACATTGCGATATTAGTAAAGGGGATCACATTACTATTTGATAGTCCTAAACATAGAATATTACAAAATTATTAGAAAGGTATAGTATGTATAATTCAAATTTATATAGTCTCAACCATATATTATCAAATATGTTTAGTAGATACTCAATTTTTACACAAGATATCATAGATTTTCTCATACTACAAGAATCATGCATGATGTGATCCTTCCTATTTCAGTTTTAGATATGTATAAACACATATTACTATGACTTAGTCTATAATCCATATGCATAGATATAAAAATTGGGGGCATGTGTGTGACACATTGTTTCCATATGTTTAGTTTAGCACCAATTTTCTTAGATGGAATGAAAACTTCAAGTTGTATATTATAAACACCATATGTAATAGTTTTGAACCAATTTTTCACTAAGATCACACTAGATTGATTCCTCATTATATTTGTGATCAAGGAATTTGACTCAAGAGAGGAGCTGAATATAGTGTTAGTTTCAAAAATAATGAAATGAACACAGTACACAAGCTAACATCTCTAAGCCTAGATCATGAAGTGAGCTTAGTTAAAAAACAAATTGAAAACACAACTAAAATGAAATTAAATGGCAACTTCCTTACCTTCCTTGATTGATCCAATATATTTCATCATTAGCTTGCTTAGTTTGTGCTCAAAATATCTTTATCAATGGGGTTTGGCTATCTCCATCTGCTCTTAGCACCATAGTTGGCTTGATTTTGAAATTATAACACTATGAATTTACTTCATGAATCAAATCATTCATTATAACTTTATTATGTTACAATCTCTCCAAATGAAGAGCTCTAAGATTGCTTTTATAGGATTTGAAATGACTTGAAATGGGTTAAATATTAATTATGGTTGGCTTAGTTAACATTATTAGAGTTTAAAAGGTGTCCAAAATCTCATGATTAGCATGGAATAGGTGTGCTTTGAGATATTTTACATTTGGAAAACTCACAAAAGGTAATGATTAGCTTTCTAGGATATTTGAATTTTCCTTTTTGATAATTAATTTATTTATTCATGGATGAATTCAATTAAGATTTTGTTTAGGATTTACAATCTAATTAATCTTGTTTAGGCATTTGAACATTTTTTTGATTTTGATTTAATTTAATGTATGCATTTGTTCAATTCAATTAATTTATGGGCCAAGTTGATTTATTTGCATGGTTATGAAGACAAATTTGAGACATTTAAAATTTATTAGGCTAGATGTTCAATAGTTGATAAGAATTGGTCTAAAGTCAGATATGAAGCCATTGGTGGCCAATTTTAGGTGTCCATAGTTTTCCCCTATTTTTAAAGATGTTACAAACCATAGGCACAACAATGTATTTTCAAACAATGAAAAAAGGCATGTATGCCAAAAATAAGAAGATGGTTGAAGAAAAAGCTCTTGACAATGATTGGGAAGCCTAGGATGATGCCCCCTCGATGGAGTTGCTATCATATTTATTGATGGATGGTCCTTCAAAAATAAGTAATAAGAAAGGTGGAATTCACCTATGGGTGAGATTAATCCAAGTGAGAAAATGCTTACATGCATTGATTTAAAAAAGGTACCAATTTGCCTAAAGTTAGTTATAATCAAGAATAAAAGTCCAAATAATGATTTACCCATAGGTGGATATAATCATTAAGAGGACCTGGATTAGATAAAGATGATGTTTGATATGGTTGTGCCCTAGTAAGGATAACTATCAAGCATGACTCAAAGATATAACCCATTTCATGGATTAAATATATGTGGGTATAAATGTAGATGCAATGGTATAATGATTAAAGAATCCACAAATAACCAAGCATATAAGGATGTAAAGTGATGAAATAGATGAATAAATCAATAATAATTATCAATAGAAATGATTCATTTATACCTGTAAATAAAGAGATGATTGTCCTTATTAGCAATGTTATAACTCGAATGGTCAATGGGTTGATTTGATCAAAATCAGAGGGAGGCTTTACCAAGGGTACCAAGGACATACTTCATTAACACTCCATTAATTTTAAGACTTCCAAAGCTTATTTTTTTTAGCATTTGATGGTATGCCTCATGATATAAAAAACCATGAGAATGTGGCCAAAATGTGCATAAGGACTGACTCCTGATCTAATACTTAATTTAAAATAACACACCAATGATAAAAACCATGATGACAATGTTGATGTATGAATATGGATGGACTCAATAATAATTTGCAAGGAATCACCTAATGAACACATATAAACTAAGTTGAGGAAACAATACTAAAAGAAAACAAATAGGCAAGCAAATGAAAAAACAAAAAAAAAGAAAGTAAGCAAATAAACAAATAAATAGAAAACAAAAAAACAAAAAAATTGAAATAAAAATTAATAGAAAGCATACTAAAATGGATTTTCCCTAGTAGGGTGGATAAAGGATATTGACTAGGATTATACAAGAAAAATGTTATTGGATTTTGAAATTTATGAATGGTTTTGAAATTTTTGAATCATCTCAACCTGATTTGGAATTATGAGATATGAAATGGTCCAAGCTCACAAAATGGTAAGAACATGGCTAACTTGAATGGATTCTCACAAAATGATGAGATCATGATGGCAAAGGAGAACTGAGTTGACCTCAACATGAATTAATCATGACCCACATAGTCCTAAAATGGCCCTAGGTGACATTAGTTCCACCATTCAATGGATTAATCTAACTAGTATAGTAGATAATTCAAAAAATAGGCATAGTTGGCATAGTGGCATAGGACTAGCTAGTTAGTATGTCAAGGCACAATAAAAAAATGTCAACCTTAGTTTTCCCATAGGTAGTTATAACTAAGATATAATAGATCAGATCAATGATATTAATTTATCCATAGGTAGTTATAATTATTAGCAAGACTGGTGAAACACTGATTTTCCCATATAGGCAGATATAATCAAACTCACATAAGCAAACATGATTAGAAGGGAATAAGAAATGAAGGATGAAACTACCAAACTTATTTCATACTACTCTAAAGTATTACCTCTCTAAAATTCTTGAAAAAAATCTAATTATTCATTCTAAAAAAATGAAACTAATAGATGAACTAAGGTTAAATGGGCTAGGATACGATGGATCAAAACATGTTAGGTTGATAGGTTAGAATGGTAGGATGGATAATTGATAGGATAATGATAGGATGGTAGAATGATAGGATGATAGGTCTAATTGAAAATAATGGTAAGAGGGTTGTCTCGAAGTCATAATTAAAATGGTTAGGGTATGTGATAATAACAAAAGGAATGGTAAATTAAAATGGTATGGTACATATTTTTGGCTGATGATATTGGCTAGTTTTAGATGTGTTTGCCTTGGGTATGGTGTGGTGGGTTTTGGATGAGTTTGTCTTAGGTATGGTTTTTTTGGGTTTGGATGTGTTTGGCATGGGTATGGTTGGTTGGGTTTAGATGTGTTTAGCTTGGATGAATGTTTTTAGTGTTCCTATTGATGTGGAAATGCATGTTTTGATCAATAAATGATACAACCATAATATTCAATCATGTAAATTTCTAGCCCACACCTCATCTGAATATATTTCTTATCAAGAAATGGCTATAGATTTAGATGTCAATAATGTTGTTGTGATCTCCATTGGCCATTAATTCTGATTCCCTAAAACATTAAGAAAAGGTATCTATATAGCCCATGCAAAGGAAAGTGTGGCCAAGGATGCTAAATAGATATAAATGTTGGTTGATAGGTTTGATTAGGAAATGGAATGGTGTTTGATAATGGAATGCATGGTGGTGGAATAAATGAAGATCAAGATTTTTAATCACACACAATATTGTTGATTCCAGATTCAACATAACTTTAGATGTGATGGGGCTAAAGACTTCTGAATATGCTCTCGATAGGACCACCAAACTCTTTTTTTGTTTGGGCCTGAGAGTATTTACCATATGATTAGGTTGTATATTGGAAGCTATTTTGATTTTGTCTTCATCAAGCAGTGAATAAATTTTATGCTCAATTATTGGCATCTCGAAGAGGTTTCTACCAATGAAGTTGTCTTGATTGTTCCATATCACCTCTGAGAAGTTTCACTAAGGAATATTGAATTTTGACTTTGATTATTTTTAGCACCTCTAAAAAGGTTTCAATAAAAGATGCTAAGTTGGAACTTTGATTTTCACCTATCACCTCTAAAATGGTTTCACTAGGAAAGTCATATTCTTATACATGATTTTGGTCTTGGCCTCCCTACTATTCTTTTGTAATTGATACATCACCATAGATGCATTTCAACAAGGTATGATTTTATTTATGCCAATTAGCACTTGTGGGAGGTGGAATTTCAATGTAATGGCTATGTTGGTTGGTGTTAATGGCATGTGGAATGGTAATGGGATGGGGGTTGGTAGAACAATCCTCATAGAAGATACTAGGAGAACTTATTGTAATGCTAAAATACTCATCCTAAAAAACTTTGGAAGGATCACATGTGTATTTAAATTGATCTTCTAGGCATACATAAATAATTTTTTAACATCAATGAACATATTCTATTTATGAATCTAATTCCAAGTCAAAAGACTTTAAATCTAATAGTAGGACTGATGTTGATTCTACTAATGATGATAAATCTAATGTCGGTTCAAGAATAGAACCTAAATTTAATTTTGGTTCTTCATCTAGTATGGATGTTTCTATAATGTTGTTGTATTGAATTTTTGGTATTAGATAAGTAACAACATGTGATGGCATAATGGGCTCCAAAGAGACTAGCTTGTCAAAGTGAGACTTCACAATGGTAGGAAAAATGTCAAGATACAACTCCTTAGAGATTGGCTTGTCAATAGGAGGCTCTTAAAAATTAGGCATAGGAATAAAAGGTGATTCATCATAGGTTAAATTATAACAAATGGTTAGTTCAACAAAAACATTTTAGATTGGTTGGTTCTTTTGGAACCGATTTCCAATGAGTTGGAAAATACTAGTTTCTAACATAGCTTTATCTTCAAATGACTAGCTCAGTTGAGGGAATAATTGTCTGAATTAAGGTATTAATTAGTTTATTTGGGATTGGTGTTGTATTGGATTGGTTGGTATTATTATTGGATTGGTTGGGATTTGGATTTGATTGGTTGAGATTGGATAATTGGTTGTGGTTTGGATTTTGATTGGATTGGTTGGGATTATGATTAGATTGGCTGAGGTTTAGACTAGATTGGTTGGGATTGAGTTTGCATTAGTTGAGGTTTGGATAGGATTTCTTGGGATGGGGATTGGATTAGTTTAGGTTGGGATTGGATTGGTTGGGGTTGTGGTTGGATTGATTGAGGTTTAGATTGGATCGGTTGGGATTGGGATTGGATTGGTTGGGGTTGTGATTAGTTAATGTTGGGATTAGATTGGTTGGGATTGGGATTGGATTGGTTGGGATTGGGATTAGATTTCTTGAGGTTTAGATTAGATTGGTTAGGGGTTTGTAAAGTGGGGAATTAATAGCAATAGTTCAACAATGACCAATAGTTGGATAATGGTAGGATATTATGAAGTATGGTTACTTACATGAGACAAAGGACAAAGTCTTGAAATAGAAGAGATAGGTCATTGTGGATCTTGATTGCTCACAAAATCCAAAGTATGAGGTCATAGTAGGATAATATTAAGGAATTATGGAGTTTGGTTTCTCACACAAGCCAAAGGACTAGGTCCTAGTATGGTAATGGTATTCCTTTGATGTTGTGGAGTTTGGAAAATCATGTAATTTAAAGGAGGTTTAATGGTAGTCAATGATTGGATAATGAAAGGGCATCAAGGAGCTTGGTAGTTCACATGATCTAAAGGATGAGGTCCTAGAATAGTAGTGGTAGGGTGTTGTGAAGCTTGATCTATCACACAAGCCAAAGGATGAGGACCTAAAATAATGAAAAGATGTTGTGTAACTTGATTACTCACACAAGTAAAAGGATGAGATCCTAGTATAGAAATGGATGGGCATTGTGGAGCTTGATTTCTCACACAAAGTAAAGGATGAGGCCTTGAAAGGACAAGTTTGGGGCATTGTGGATCTTTGTTTCTTACACAAGCTAAAGGATAAGGTCCTAGAATAGAAATGGTAGGGCATTGTCGAGCTTGGTTTCTTTCACAAGCCAAATCATGATGTCCTAGTATGGTAATGGTAGGGCATTGTGAATCTTGTTTGCTTTCATAATCCAAAGGATGAGGTCCTGGTATAGTAATGGTATTCCTCAAATGTTATGAGATTGGTAGTTCACACATTTTGAAGAAATTTTAACAATATAGGTTAGAGTTTGAGTGCCATGATTAGAGTGAGTATATACCAAAACTAGCCACTAGAAGGTGTCACTAAACATGATTCTTGGCTTTGTTCCCTATATGGTGGATTGTAAGGAGGGTATGAATCCACCTCAAAAATAATATTATCCCAATAGGGACCTTTATTTGGATTATAGGTTGTTTCTTGACTTTATTCTTTCGATTGATTATTGTAAGGGGGATAAATCCTCCTCCCAAATAACATCATCCTTATCCCTATAAGGATTTTGGCTAAAGTCATTTTGTGGATCTAGACTATGTATCCCATAGAGGTTTTGATTATGGTTAATTTGTGTAACTATGCTATCATAAGTTAGGTCATAGCCATTTCCACCATAATCATAATGAGACATATCTGCATCAATGATGAAAGCTCAAAAAAAGGTCTAGAGTTCTAAAAAATCTAAAAAAACAATGTCCAAATGACAAAAAGGTTCAAACTTACTCTAACATGGTAAAAAAGGAGTGGAGTTATCTCTAAACAATGGTCTAAAAATGGATTTGTATCTCCAAAATGTTTTGTGCTAAAACATGGCATAAAATAGTCCAACATAAAATGTCTAACATCAAATGTCAAACACATAAAAGGTCAAGCATATATATAAAACTAGCATGTCAAGTTTTATGTCTAAATTTTTCCAAGTAGGTCTAAACAAAGAAAGGTAAATATTGCTAGGTCTTTTGTCCAAATGTTGAATTAAAAACTAGGATTAAATAGGTTGGTGTTAAGACTTTTGGCCAAACATAGCATCAAAATCTATACTTACGAATAAGGATGATGTGATGTGATTCAATCTAACAAGTTTGGAATAACTTTGACATAAACCTGGCACATAGAATCAAACATAAACATGATTATTTGGTATAAGGCACAAGGCAAAATACACCTAGAGAAAGGATATGTTCTACTAAATAAAGGCTCAAACAATGATGAGGATAGGCTCTTTGATAAAACAATTAATAGTTTTCAAATTTGGGTAATTAATAAACCTATATTACATTACCCAAAATATAAATATATATGTATCACCCCTACGTGTTGAGGCTTAAATAGAAATAAATCAATGTTTTAGATTAAGGTAAAAGTAGGTTTTGAAGGGGCCCCGAAACCCTGAAACAAAGTTAGAAAGATAGATCATAAACACCCATCAGGAAAAACAAACCTAAAGCCTACTGCAGAACAGTAACAAAATCAGGTTTTACAGGGACCTAAAACCACCAAAATAGACCATAAGAAGAAAGATCCCAGGTTTTACAGAGACCTGAAAACTCACATAAGTTTTTAAAACTAAGAACTAGATATCAGAACCAGTTATAACATCCAACAAAAGGGACCATACCCATATGAACAAAAAGACCCTAGTCTTCTAATTCCAGGATCATCTTCACTGCCTCCTTTCCAATTATTGTAGTATCCTGTATGGATATTTTATCTGAAGTAGTAACATCTTGCATAGCTTTCTTCCTTGAGCTCTGTCTAGTCCTTTTACTTGGCCCCTCCAAGGATTTTATTTCTTCACTAGCCCATTTTCCAAGGTTTGTTGCAGCTGCACATATACTAGAAGTAACCTCTTCCATCTTCATTCTAATTTCCTTTATAATCCTTCTGAGATTATTCTCATAGTCTTTAAGTTTGATAGGAATATCTCTCATTTGCATTTCCATATTATTGATTTTATTTCGATCAGCTTCCTGATTATGTTCCATTATTTCCATTCTCTTCTTTAGCTCCATTATTTCCTTATACATCCACGAATCAACTTGAAGACTGGAATCAGCTTTGCATTTCACCAATTTCATGAAGGGAAGCCTACTGTCCCTCTGCCCAATGTCACTAATATCTTCAGTATTCTTTTGTGTAGTGAATTCATCCTTTTCAGTTTGATCCTCCTTTGTTTTCTATTCTTTGGTAATAACAGGGTTTTCATTCTGGACATGATAATCCTTTTCTTGTTCTCTAATCTCCATAGCATGATTGGAATCCTAAACCATATGTTCCTTATCTATTTTTGAAGCTGGATCATCAAGTAAAATGTCTGTTTCTTTTTCACTTCCCCCCAACACTCCCTGATTATCCTCATGATCAGAATTTTCCTGTTCTATTTTTTCCTCTATTATATCCCCTTCTTTTTCATTCTCAATTTTATCTTTACCTTCCAAATTAGAACTGGAATCCCCACTATCCTTCCCTTCCTCTTCCTCCAGACTCTCCTTATCATAACTTTCTATAGTTTCCCACTCAGTTTCCTCATCAACAATTTGTTTTTTAAAACTGGGGGGTTTAGGTTTGAGTTTTTCTTTCCCCTTTACATTTTCATTCTTCTTACTCTGAGAATCCTTGTTTCTGTCAGAATGAGGATTCGAGGCTATGGCATTGTTTTTGTAAAAACCCTCTATAATTAGAATCAGTCTTTCATGCAAGATAGGGCGAGATTCCTTTTTTCTATGAGCAAATAGACTTTGAAGCAGGGAATAACACAAATAGAAAGGAAAGGAAATTCTGTCTTTGTGCCTAAAATGATTAAGAAAGACAAAATGAAATTTATGTACTCTTTTGCTTCTACCATCAAGGATGAAATACTCACGGGTGCAACATAAAACTTCTCTCCAGATTCCTTTTATTTGCTCCAAGTCAAAAAAATCTTTGCTCTTTTCCAATTGCTTCTCCTCAGCATCCATCTTCAAGAATTTTCTATATGCCTCATTAAAAATACTGGTCTACTTATAGAATTTTATACCCTCCATTGGAAGCCCCATGACCTCTGCTATGAATTCCTCAGTGAGCTTCACTGTGACACCATGGAGAGTTACTCTATTGTCAACCCAATTTTTGAAGAATGCCATCATAATGTGGGGTTTAGAACCATGCATCCACTCCATATAGCTCACTACCTTCCCTTTATGAATAATATTCCAAACATCTTGTTTATCCTTCCATTCTTCACAATTTTTAGGCTCTTGCTTCCGCGGTTCACCCTTCATTTTGCAAAACAAACAATATTCCAGCAATGCCCACACACTAATGACTAAAAAATGGACCCAATTTTTTTCTAATTGAAATGAAAATTGCCTATTTGCTGACACATGCGATAACCATATTACATTCTCATGACTGTACCTATTCAGTGTAAGTAATCTGTCCACTGTAAGGCCACTCCACTGAATCATTAACTTGCTATTCCAGGTAGATCTTTCCCTCCATTGAATTAATGGCATCATAATTAATAAGTGATTTGAGATCAATGTGCTTATTTAATGCATCATGCCATCTCATCTTTTGCTCTATTCAAACTGCATAATTAGCTATCTAGTCAGCAACCCCATTGGCTTCTCAGTAAGTATGCGATATGGTCACTTTTTCAAATTTTTGAATTAAGGCTTTAATTTGCATCACCATAGCCTCAATAGACCATGAAATTGAGTTTTTATTGTTTAGGATGTTTATGATATTCAAGGAATCACCTTCCAGCCATAATTTAGAAAATATCGACTCAAAAACTAGTTTAATGGTGTAGAGGGCTGCAGTAGCTTTAGCAATATGACTATTCAACTTACCAATAGGGATAGAAATAGCATTAATTACATTTCCCACATGATCTCTCAAAAATCCTCCACATCCCGCTCTTCCCAGATTCCCTTTAGTTGCTGGATCAAAATTTCCTTTGATCCATCCAATAGGAAGAACATTCCATTTTACACCTAATATTGGATCATCAGTCTTCAAATTAGGCCTTTCAGATCATAAGGGGTTATCAATTTAAAAGGTTTGATCAAGATTCCTCTGTGATTTAAAATTCTCCTTAATTGCTCTAATAATATTCTGGCCCAACACCCATCCTGGAAGTTCTTTACTTCTAAATATTTTATTGTTTCTTTCTTTCCATATGCCCCAACATATATGAGGAAGTGTTAGTTTCCAGAGAAAATGAACATCAATATTCTTTGAGGGACAACACCAACTTTTAAAAGATAGATCTGGACTTTTTTGATGAACCCATGTTATACCCCAAAAATTAAGGATCTCAGTCCAGACTTGTTGCGTGTAAGAGTAGTGCAAAAACATATGGTCTCTATCTTCAAATCCATTTTTGCATAAAATACACCTATTAACCACATTTATTCCTCTTTTCTACAAATTTTCAAGAGTCAGGATTTTATTTTGAAGCAGAGTCTAGAAGAAAATATTAATTTTGGGGATGAGCCCCTTCATCCAAGCACGAGACCACAAAGGTTGATTACCATTTTCCTTTGAAATAAAAATAGTGGATACTTTAAATTGTCCACTAGGATCATCATGACAAATAATCTTATCCTCAAGATGGGATAAAGAGAGACATAATTAAGAGATAATTGAATATTTTTGAAGTCTTGATTAACATCAGTTAAATTCACCTAGGAATTATTCTACCAATACTGACTTACAAATATACCATATCTCTACTTACAATGATCAACAACATCCTTATCTTGAAAATATTCTATCAAAGGATAATTTTTTAACCAGACATCATCCCAAAATTTCACCTTTAGTCCATTACCAACTTTCCAAGAACATCCTTTTTCTAAAGCTTGTTTGGTCCCTTGAATATCCCCCCATATGGAAGAGGGGCAAATTACATCAGGGTAAGAAAACAAATCAGAAAGGGTATTAGCATTGAAGAGATACTTATGTTTCCATATAGTACTCCACTCTTTGTTTTCATGGTAAACTCTCCATCCCAATTTGGCTAAGAGAGTTGTGTTCATGCTTCTAATTTTCCTTATTCCCAATCCCCCTTCCCTGAAAGGTTTGCATATGTTATCCCAGGAAATCAATCAATGTTTGAATCCAAACTTGGAAAAGTTAATTGAAAGCTCAAATGTTGAAAGCTAAGCTATAGGTGACCAAACAAGCTAGATAAATTTGAATAGCATGACCATGCTTAAACAAATATCAAACTAGGCTCAAATGATTGATTATAAATAATGATATTTTAGATACAAGGCAAGACAAGTCTTTTGAAATAATTTGGGTAGTGTAATGATGTTAGCACTCCTAAAAGATATGACAATGTTTATGTTTTAGATACTTCTAAGCTATAAGACTTGGAATGCTTTGGGTAGCAAAATGGTACCTATTTCAAACAAGTGACATAAACATAAACAAGATTATAAAAAATCTACGATAAATGTGTGGTGACAAAATGGCCAGCATAATGCTTCCTTGAACAAAGAAGTGACGTATAAAAAAACTTGATTGGACATAGTTTAAACAACAAGAAAGATTTTTAGTCTCAAAATACCAAGCGGTAAAAGAATAAATGATCAAAATACAACTAATTATAATCATCCTAAATCCTATCAAGGTATGGTAACGTGGGGTTGACTAAAACCTACAAGTTTTTGATCCTCTAGATTGATCCCATATGTACACGCTTTCATGTATGCATATAAGAGAAGAAACACATCAATTAAATCCATGTTAATTATATTTTTATGAAAATATATTATCCTTTTCAAAAACACTACATCTATCACTTGCTTAGTGTAGTGCGATGTTCGGATTGATCATACATCTTGGACTTATATTACCACTAATGAATATGGTTTAACTACTCAAACCACCATCCCATTTGGGTGATCCTAATTTGTATACCCCTGAGTGGATATGGGTTGAAACACTTCTAAGATATGAATCCCTAGGTCAATGCTTCCCTAGAGAACTCATGAGAGGCAATGACACCCCCTTCACAATCCAAAATTCATAAAAATAAAAGACAAGTATAAATACTTTAGGGTTGATTTTAGATCATCTACTACTACATGAGTTTGGGGAGATCTTAGGAAACTTTCTTTCTATGCCTTGGAATAAGCACTAAAAATTCAATGGAAAGGCACTTTTGATCCCATGAATTTCCTATATGGGATGGGGGGAGAGGATACACACCCTATCAATTTTGTGAAAATAACAAAAAACAAACAATTTGAAAATAATTTGCAAGTGATGTTTGATTTTAATCACCAAATTTTAATGTGATCATTTATTTGTTACTAGGCCCCTTGGCTGAAGTCCAAAAATTGAAAAGATTGCACAAAACCAAATTAATCAAAAGCATCTAGGTTCATTTTAAATCCAAATTCTATGTGCTCAAAGTTATCGTATTTCATTTTAAACACAAAATTTTAAATGTTAATAACCAGTTAAGCATGCAAATTTGTGTTCAATGTCTACCTTGACCCTACAAAAAAAGAGAGTGACTCCTTGATTTAAAGAAATTTTGGTTATTATCAAATGATGTTTATTTTTGATCTATTAGGTTATTTTATTTTATTTTTACATAATGACCATTATTAGTTTCAAGGCAACTATGATGGTTGATTAACAGAGAACTACTGCTAGTCAAGTAAGATCATCATCACTCAATAAAGACTATTGATGATGACCTGTGAACTTGAAGGCAAAACCATAAAATGAAAACATGTTAAGTTAGGCCTAGTTAGATGAAATTTGATAAAAACTTTCAAGTTAAAACTTAGTTAATGGATTTAGATGATCTTAAGACCTAGAAATCAAGGAATGAAATAATAAGAATCAAAATACAATATTTAGGTTTGTTTCTACCCTATAACCCAACCATTAATGATTTCATAGAATCAATAGTGATTGGGAAAAACCATGGGTGGTTTATCTAAACCATTGGTGGTTACTCTTGATCATCACTGGAATAAAAAAAAAACCAAATACAACTAAAATAAGGTTAAAAATGCAATTTTAACAAGATTCAAGCATCCATTTCTTAGTTTAAGACCTACATAATGATCTCATTACTATGTGGGGTGCTCATGGTCCCACCGTGCATGCCATATGTGATAAAGGAATTTGAATCAAGAGGAGGTTAGTATAGTGTTAGTTCTAAACACAATGAAAACAACACACTAAACAAGCTAAAATCTCTAGGCCTAGATCATGAGGGGAGCTTAGTGAACAAACCAATTGAAAATATAACTAAAATGAAAAGAAATGACAACTTCCTTACCTTCTTTGATTTCTCGAAGATGTTTATTCATTGGCTTTCTTAGATTGTGCTCAAAAATTCTTCATCAATGGGGTTTATCTATCTCCATCTCGTTTTATCACCATGGTTGTCTTGTCTTGATTGATGGCTTGGATTGATTTTGACATTATAACACTATCCATTTTATTCATTAATAAAATCCTACATTATAAATTACTATGTTCCAAGCACTCTAAATGAAGATCTCTAGGATTGCTTTTATAGGATTTGAAATGAATTAGAATGGGTTAAATCTTAACCTTGGTTGGCTTAGTTAACCCTAGTAGGGTTTCAAAGATGTCTAAAATATCATGATTATCATGGAATAAGTGTGATTTGAGATATTTTGCATTTGGACAACTCACAAAAGGTAATGATTAATTTTTAATATATTTGTGGATATTTAAATTTTTCTTTTTGATAATTGATTTATTTTCTCCTAGATGAATTTAATTGGATTTGGTTTAGGATTTGCAAGCTAATTAATCTTTGTTAGGCATTTGAACATTTATTTTATTTCAATTTAATTAGATGTATTCATTTGTTCAATTTAATTAATTTATAGGCCAAGTTAATTTATTTGCATGGTTATGAAGCCAAATTTAAGACATTTAAAAATTCTTAGACTAGATGTTCAATGGTTGGTAAGAATTGGTCTAAATTTAGATATGAATCCATTGGTGGCCAATTTTAGGTGTCTACATTATTCATGTCATTTCACATTCCATAGTGGCCTAGATATATTTTTACATTATAGAGTTTTTGTGTGAATTAGAGCCATTTTACAAAATTTTAGTTACATCACATAGTTTAAGCATCAAATGCAGTTAATACACATGGGTAGGCAATGATGGAGACAAAGCCTACTTGAGTTTTTGAGTGACCTACATGAGAGGGTTGGATAAATAATTATTAAAATCCAAGTTATTTGTAGATTATAATCCACTAATTAGGGGTGGGTAATGATGGAGTCAAGCCAACTTGAGTTCTTGAGCCACCCAAAAATGGGGATTGGGAAAACCATCAACCCATCTAATCTACTTACTATTTGATCATCATATACACACATAAAGGATTTCACTAGATTTATTCATTGGTTTATATACCTAATGAGGTGTATTCATTCATTTCCTTTCTCTTTCACACATCTCTTTACTCAATTTTATCCTTGCTTTTGATATTTATTAAGGATTGATTCATATACATTTCACTTCTAAGACACACACTAGATTATAGTTCATAAAATCAGATCCACATTAATGGGCTTCACCTATTAGGTAAATCTCTCTTTCCTTTATCCTATTCATTTCAATTTAATGCATTTATAGAATAAAGGGGGGATGTAGTCATCAAAAATGTCATTTAATGCAGTGTCACTTGAGACCACCCTATATTTAGATTAGACCTAGACTTATCTTAGGTCCTTTTTTGATCCCTTTTAAACATATATGTGTACTTATTCCATGCTTAGATATACCAAAATCCATATTCTAGGCAGCTTTGATCCTTTCACACATGTGCCAGCCACCAAGACACTAATGTGACCCCTTAGTCTGTAATGTAGTGCATTATTGGCAAAGGGGTTAGTGTTATTAAACCTTATCTCTTTTTCCCCCAATGGATATTTTTAAATTCCCCGAAGCATCTTAGGGTCAACCTAGACTCATTTCATGTCTCAAAAAGAACTATAATACTATATAAAGATACTCTCATTTATTCACCCCTTCGATGGCAATTCTCATGAACAAGATAAAAAATAACTATGCAAATTAAGGTCATTAATCCTTATTTACCCCTATTTACATATACAACTATATACAATAACACATATCTTAGTTTTACTTAGATTTTTAGTTTCAATTCACTCTCAAAGAATTCAAATTGGCATTCATACTCAAGCATATTAGCATCACTCTCACTTGCACCAGCACATAGATTAAGAGAAATAAATTGGGCTTGATCCCTTTTTGAGGTATTGATATATAGGTAATGTTCATCACATGGGGTGTTTAGGTCACATCCAACCTACCCTACTAATTACACTCTTTTTATAATTGTGTTCATCAAAAACCCTAGTAAGCATGGAGGCTTAGGGTTTCATAGTGAATTCAATCAAATGAAGCACAAATGATGATCCAAGTCTCATTTGTGTAGGTGCATGCTTCCCATAACAGAGTGAAGGTCTATTCCAAGTTTCATTATTTTATCTATATAGTGTCAATAGTTAAACACATAAGTTCATTAGCATAGTGTAATAGTGGAAAAAGGGTCATTCTACTTTCCAAGGAGGGTTATGACACTTGTTTCAAACTAACAACACTCTACCATTTTCATACAACAGTTTCCATCCTATCACTCATCTTTTTTAGTCAAGTTTTCCAACTAATTATCTCCTTGGTATTTAATTTATATTTATAGGTTAAGAAAAAAAATCAACTAATGTATAAATTAGTGGGTTTTGATATTATAGTATCCCTAATTTACATAGTTATCTATTTATTTAGGGTTTTACATTAATTCAAAAAATATTTAATGTTTATAAATTTGGCCTTCAAGTTTAAATTGTCACCCCTATAATTCAAAACTTTGATTATCATACTATTTTTCCCTATTGGTTAGTATTTTGTTCTTGTAATGTCCTTAAAATGATCACTTTAAACCTTGATTATTAAGGTTTAAGGTTGTGTTCATCATAGCCTTGTGCTTGTTTAATCACCTCATGACTTGTGTCAATTTGCTTCAGGAGATGAAAAGAGTCTAGAGTTTCTTTAAATGCCTTATATCATGTTTCAAGTTCATGTCATGATTTACAAATTCTCAAATTTATTGATAACACTCTTTGATAACATCATAACCCATCTATATTACATTTTAGACATGTTTTTATGGCTTCATAGATGGATTTTAAAGTTTAATGTATTTAATCATCATAAAAATTCTATAAAACATCATGATACATCTATTCAAACATTTTGAGGCCGTATGAACACTTTTTATAGCATTTCCATTAGGTTCCTTCAGTGATTATGGTATTTTTGTGTTAAAAGAGGCTGTTTTGAAGCATCTATACACATTTATATGTTTTAATTCACTTTAAATCATCTTAAGGACCTTATTTATTCCCCTTAAGGTCAAATACATGGTTTTGAGGATGTTTTAGGAGCTAAAATGAAAAAAACCTTCTTTTCCCCCTTATTAACTTCTTTGACAACTCATTGAAGGTCAACAGTTTTTGCTTGGTATGGTTAAGATAGATAAGGTCAAGATAAAATATATTATGAAATTATAGGGACCATAATTACCTTAAATTTTATGTAATTTTTTTTTATATTCATCCTCCCATATTTATGAACAATTTCTAAGAGTATAAGGGGGTCAGAATGGCTTATTCATTAGACAAGGTCCAGGTTTACTCATATTTCTTCACTTCAAAACTCAATGGAGAAAAATGGTTATGGAGAGGTGATTTTGGGTTTAAATATTACTCATTTCATGTTTTTTTAATCAATAAACTCTTTTTAAGAAGGTACTTGTGCAATAAAATTGTTCTTCTATGTTGACTTTGTGAAAGGTCTATTTAAGTAGCTCTAAAGTATTTTTGGGTTATCAAGTGAGTGTTTTAATATTTGAGGGTTCTAAAATTTTTAACTAAATAAAGATATACCTCTTACCTTTAATAAAATATTTCATGTGCCTTTACCTTGAAAAAACATCTTTCTTGAGATAGTTTAGTGAAATGGTGTCTTTGTCAAGATGTAGTTAGAACCATTTAGATTATGATATGAAAGGGTATAAATGAGGTCAACATGATATTATCAGGTACCTAATAGAGAGATAAACTTTCTCCATCCTAATAAAGTTATCTACATGATGTCTAAGAGAGCATGTCTCAAGATATCACTCATGAACAATGACTTGAGACTTCTACCATGAAAGCTCCTAATGAACAAGGTAAGAGAACCATATGTAAAATGAGGTATTTTTATGGATAATGAAGAAATAAAATAAGTATTAAATATCATGGAGTTATTACCTATCACACACTATAATTCTTAAGGTTTCTAATTACACTCATGGTTTGAAAGATCACTTATAGGCCTGAATGTTGATAATGCAGGTTTGTGTGTGTGATCATGACAAAAATGAACCTATGATTGATTCCAGAGAAAAAAGAAGTTTATAGAGAGAGAATCAAGAATAATACAAACCTAATCATTGTGATCAAGTGAGCATAAAAAAATTTAAATTGAGTTCTAAAAGGGCTCCATGAAAATTCTTAAAGAGACATGAGGATGATGTCAAGAAAAGACATAACAATAATCATATAGGTTGTAGTAGAACTGAGTTAGAGGTGTCATATTATTGTAAAATATTTAATTTGGTTCTCTTAGGCATGAATGTGACCAAGGTGAATTATATGAGATAATTTCATCAATCAACCATTCAATTATTACCAATTTAGTTCATCTCAGGGTCCCTAAAACATGTTTTAGCATTGTTTAAGGATTTTTTCCAAAGTTTAATGTAATAAGATGTCTTCATTCCTTATAAGTTTTGAGATTAGTTGAAGCACATTTCAATCCCATAAATAGGTTTTAAAATACTATTTGGTGATCTCATATATATTTACACCCTTCAAATACTAGCAAGAGTTCATTAAGATTAAATTGGAGGAATTAAGGTTGCATTGGAAACTTTAAGGTTTTGGTCTTAACCTTGTTTCAATATTTATAAACCTAGATATGGGTTTACATGCAAATGATAGTTGGAGAATCTTATGTCAAAAATCTAAATTCATCTTGACAAGATGTTGGAGACCTTTCACATATCAATCATATGTCCATACAATGGGAAAAGTACACACCTACAAAAGTCATTCAATAAGGCTACTTCAATAAAGCATCATGTTGTAGGTATGGAGGTAGGTGGTTTTCACTAAAAACTCTAAATGATCTCAATAATAAAAATTTGTAATATTTTGATAAATAAGTTAATTTGAGTGGTCCAACAATAGATTTTAAGATGAATAAATTCTTGAATACCTAAAAGAGGTAGAGCACAATCTAAGGCTTTGAAGTCTTGTTATAGACTGATGACTACTTAATAGCCTTAAAGGCCTCATGAAGAGTTTTAGGAGTATGAAAAATTGGGGTAAATTTTAAGAAGTTATTATGATACAAATAGATCCAATAAACTTTTGGATAAGGTTGAATTTTACATCTAAAATCAAAGAACTAAATGTGTACCTACAACCATGGTATTTTGGCTCAAACAATAAGCTTGTAATGTAATGTGAACTTTTGTGAAGATTACATGGAAGATAGATGTGATGCATGATTAGGGTAAATATAATTAATATAATATTATACATTAAATATCAAGGAGAATATTAGTGAATTTATAAGGGGGTGATTAAGGAAAATCTACTTTGGAATTATACAATCATAATCAACATGTCAGGCTTATATGTGATCATATGAGGAGAAATTAAGAAAGAAGAATAATTTGAAGTGTAAATAATTTCATAAGGTGCCATGATATTAAGGATGTTTTTTCATACCTATTCAAGGTCATAATTTTATTAACCTTCTCCATTCAAGGCTAAAAAATCCAAATAACCACCTACATGTCAGCCTAATTGAGCTCAAGTTGTCTCCAAGATCAAGAAGAGGATGTGAAGCAAAATGGTGAAATTGAAGTTGGATGAAAAATTAATTTTATATTAAATTTTAAATCTACACATAATTATTACAAATAATCATTTAAAATAGGATATCTCTCATGAGGTTATATAGGCTTGTGCACCATGAAGAAAGCTTATGTGAGAGGGAGAAGTGAGAGTTTAGACACTTTAACAAGCTGATAATAAGTTTTTATTAGTTTAATATACCTATTAAAGGTTTTAATTCCATTACCAATCTCATTTTAAGGTCAATAAACCATGAGAAACACCTACAGTTGGTTTGTGCACCATGAGTATTGTTTGAATAATTGAGATCTAAGAGCAGTCAAATGTCTTTCTCAAATCCAATAAAATTTAGAAATGGGTATAAGGGAGTGAGGTAAATATTAACAATGGTGAAAAATATTTGATAAGGTATTATTAAAGGGAAAGGGACTAAATTTAGTAGTTAGGGTCAAGAACATGGTTTTGATCACAAAACCTAAGCTTAAGAAAAGGATGTTTTAGAGGATCGTGAGTGGAAAAATGATGAAGTAAAATTTTGGATAAGTTAAAAATGGATTTTTTATACCTATTTGAAGTGTCTTAACTAAAAAAAAAACTCTAAAATTCTAATACAAACTATTTTCCTCTCTTTGTCTTCAGTAAAAGTAGTTTGCAGACCTGAGATGCTCAAATATTCACCAAGGAGTTGAATGATGGTGAGAGGTTACTATATGTGATTTTATTTTCCTCATAATTTTAAAAAAAAATAATTCATTTGTTCTTTACGTCTCACACCTGTATGAACTATTGATAAGAAGGTTGTGTACTCATAAAACCCCTTTTTTACCTTATCAAGAGCTTGAGTAGGTTAGAATTTTGTTCAGAACTTTTTGGAAAAGTTTCATGGTGATATATTGACATTATAAATTTTATAGATATTACATGGATTCAATATTATGTCATTCTTTTTTGGAATGGACCCATATCCTTTATGAATAATTGCTAAGACCATATACCTCTCTAAACCCTTCTTAAACCCTACAATGGACATGATGGAGAAAATTTATTTATTAATACCTTAATATACAACATTATGACCTTAAAATAGCCTTAATGGAATTCAAAAATATATTTAAATCCATTTCAAGGTGTTGGATCACATGTGTAGATACAATACCATATGAAACAAGGCTAAATGTGTAGTTAAAGGCTTGTTTGTGAAGGCATAAGTTACATAATGATATCTAAACCATTTTAAAATGATTATAAGGACCTGAAATATGTTATAATATCATTAAAACTCTTCTAAATGTATCTAAAAATGTTATAAAATCTCTACAAGTTGGCCACTTGGTCAAAAAGTGAGGAAAACCCAATTTTACAAGCCAAATAACCTAGATGAAGGACTATAAATCCAATAAGAGACATCACTCTCAAGGAATAAGTTTTATAAAGGTGTTATATATATCATAAAGTCATTTAAAAGTATCATAAACTTCAATTTTCATGAAAACACACTCAAACTACCTCTCAAGCATGCTCAAGCACCTAGGCTTACCAATAGCCATTTCTTAATTTTCCCACCTACACAAAGCCTCATAACTTAAAACTTGACATGGAGCATGGTATTATATAGTTAAATTAAATCAAACACTTTTGGTATTTTTCAAATTTTAGGGTGTCTATTTGGGACAAATCTCCATTTATAGGCTTGGTAGGCCTAATTAGGCCTAATTAGAAAGAGAAGTGGCAAAAAAGGGACACTTCTACTCAAAGTTGGATACTAAAACTTAGAAATGAGTTGTAAGGAGATAATGGGTCCATAAATATTTTCTCACTTTCCTAATACATTTATTACATTCTTATTCATAAGGAGATTTACTTGTTTTGAGGGATATAAAGGATTGATAAAAAATAAGCTAATGGAGAAAAATCACATCTTTCAGAGGATTTGATGACTCTAGGTGGATTTTTGTAGGTTTGACATTGGGTTTAGAAACCATACATTGAGTAATATTACCTTATTAAAATAAAATAAAAAGTTTCCTCCCTCCTACGCCTCATGTAAAAGAAAGATTCAAATGGTCAAATCACCACATTAATACATAAAGATCTTCAATAAGCTTTACCAAGGTTAACACTTATCCTTGATGCCATTTGGAGAGTTATAAGAAATCAAAGGTTTATTTCAAAGAATATTCAAATTTTGAAAATATCTCTAATGTTTAACATGGTCATTTGTGTCTTAGATTGTCATTGATGTCAAAGAGAGCATGCAGTACTAATACATTAATGTCAAAGTGATTTATTTATTAGCTTGAAGAAATATGGCACTCAAATAGTTTTATATGGAAAAAAAGAGGTTGTGAGGCATCCATAGATGTCTTGACAAATATTTGGTATGCTTTTTGAGAATATGGAATGAGAAAAATTCATATTTTAGCTTAAGAGGAGCCAAACCATCACTACAGATCCTACAAATATATATGAACCAGTAAGTTTGTGCATTTAATTAAAGTAAAAAGAAAGTTAATAATGGTCAAAGGTTTACATGGAGATGTTGTCTATATTTCTAAAAATCTACCCTAAATATTTGGAGTCTTGAAGTGATTTTTATCTCAAGTTATAAAGCTTCAAAGTTTCTCTATCAGACTATGATGGGCTAGAGACCATCAAGTTTAATCATGTTGAAGTCTGAGGTCATTGGTCTAGAAGATACAATGATGAGTGCCTAATTAGACATATTGAGATAAATGGTGCATATTATGTCCACATTTAAATGGTTTTATGAAATAATAACAAGTGTCACAAGCTCTCTAATTTAACAAAAGATGAATGGTGATAAATGATTAGTACATATGAAGATCAACAATTAAGATAAGTCAAAGAGTCAACAAAGCATGCAAGATAGCCAAGTGGAACAAGTGCATGGAATGATAGAAAATTTGTCAAAAGGAATACAATGGTACCAATTTTCATAATCATGGGAGTTATAATTTAGATCTAATGGTGATAATTGTAATATAAAGACTTGGTTAATCTATGGAGATTGATAGAGTACATTTGTCCCAATTTGTTAAGAAGTAGTGTGATGATGACAAGTGCTCAATGTTTAATATTAATAAAAGGTTAAGATCGAGCTAATTTTGAGGGATATAAATGATGCATATTCATTCAAGATATGATAATGCATGATATGTTAACAAAGTGTTCAAATTTTAATAGTTTCTCAATAACCATTGGAATTCAAATATTCAAATTTGTGAGGGAAGACCAGTCTATAGTTTTTGTGCCATAATTTTCATATATGTATAATTTTACCATGGTTTAAAAATAAAAGTTATATAATAATTAAATACACATCTATATATATTTATTTTAATGTTTGAATGTTTGTACAATCAAATTTATTGAGCTCCAAAGTTGACTATTTGTTTGTTCATGCTCTATAAGTAACACGAGAAGGGTAATTAAGTTGTTCTTGATGGTATTTAGACATTTTGAGATGATATAACTATTATATAGTGTTTTATACTCCATGATGATAATATTTTTGTATTATTAAGGATTTATCATCATATTTAGTATGATCAAAGTCTTAGAAGGTGATTGTGTGTTCGTTCATGGTGGTTATGTGCACATAATATTGTTTAAGCAAATTGAGATTTTGCATAAAGATGTTGTGATGGCTATTATTACTTAAATAGAACCTATAGATTATGTTTCATGGGTTCATTTATTTTTTAAAGTGTTCTCTTGCTCTAATTTTACTCAGATAAGTGTTAAAGAGGTAAATGGGCCTCCATAGGACCTAAAAGAACACTTAAACCTATTTGAAAGAGAGTACTACTTAAAGGTGACCCATGTATATACCTTAAGAGTGAATACATGTGTTTTTGTTGACAAGGAAGGTTTTAAACATTATATTCATGAATAATATATAAAATTTGAAACCAAATGTGATGGTTTTATGACTTGGATATATAGGTAGAGAGACTAGTGAAAACCTGAATGAGCAGAGCGAAGAAAAGGTATGTGTCAACAGATCATGTGTTAAAAGTATAGAAGATAGATAAAAGAGGTAGGTTAAAATAAGGTCTATTTATATGGAATTTTTGTCATGTATCTATTTTGATTACATATGTGTTATATGTTTATGGCTTATAATGAGCAAAGAAGCTTAGGGTGATCCAAAAGGGTGCTTTGGGTGCATTGCTTATGTGAGCAAGGTTGAGAAAGTGTGAAGGGTCAAAGAGAGGTGTTATAAATTGTGTCTCCATCATATTTAAGTGAAATAAAATTTCTAGAGTTTCTTATTTCATAGGTTTTGTGTGGTTGATCAACATCTAGAGAAAGTGGGTGCTTGTTCATACTTAGGGGTGGGTTCTCCTTGTGAGGTGGGTACTTCACTAAAATGATCTCTTGTTTGTAATCATATTATAGGAAAAGTAGTCCATATGATTTCAAGATTGAGAGTGGGTTTTATTCCCCATGAGGGTTTCCCCAAATAATCATGTGTTACATGTATGATCTTGTGCATGCTTTGAATGTATGAGCTCTCATGTTTATGTTGCTTGATCAAGTTGTTATATGTTGTTTTGATTAAGAGTTATAAAATATCTAAATCAAAGTTTGAAATATATGGAATCATTTATTCACCCCCCCTTACTAATTGTACTTCTAATAATTGGTATCAGAGTAAATCCTTCATTTCAAGTTTAACTACTTGAAGGTGATCCAAGGTACAATATGGCAAGTCAATAGAATGCAGGGTTTCTCTACAAAGTAGTCATTGATGTTCAATGGGTCCAATTATATTTATTGGAGTGCAAGGATGAATATTTACATCATGTCAATAGGTTTTACATTTCATAATCTATTGTGGATGGATATTCATCCCCTAACCCCTCTAAATAGTGTAGCTAATAAGAAGTTATGTGAGAACAATTCCAAGGTAATGAATGTCATCACCTATGGACTTTTAGAGACTGAGTACACCAAGGTAATTCATTTTAAATCTACCAAACAAATATGGAACAAATTTTAGATCATCTATGAAGGGGATTCAAAGGTAGAGCTAACCAAGTTGTAAACTCACTAAAGTTAATTTGAGAGTCTTAAGATGAAGGAATAAGATTTTGTGTGATTATTTTTATAGAGAGTTGATGATATTTTGAACATTATCAGAGGTCTAAGATAAAATATTAAATAAGCTACTATAGTAAGAAAGTTATTAAGGTCTCTCTCCCTCAATTTTGATTATAAAGTGTCTACTATAGAAGAAATTCATGATCTTACTCAAATGAATATGGATGAATTACATGACATCCTTACTACCTATGAGATGAGAGTAAATGATGACAAATTACCAAAGAAGGAAGAATCATTCAAGATAAAAATGAATCCAAATAAGAGTAAAATGAAAGGTATGAAAGTCAAGTATGATGTGTTATCTGATGATGATCTAATATCTTTATTTACAAGAAAATTTAAAATAGGCTCAGGGTAGTATAAGGGTAAAGTACCTTTCAAATGTTTCAATTGTGGATAAATAGGACACTTTGATAACAAGTGCCCTCATAAGTATATGAAGAATGATGATGAAGATCATGGTGAAAACCAAGATGAAGGCAAAAATATATTTAGGGATGATAAGGGGAAGAAATAATTTAGAAAGTATCACAACAAGAAGAAATCCTTAAAGAAAAAGAAAAGTCTCTACACTAATAAAGATTGCAGCTCATCAAATGAGAGTGAAGACAATGATTTTGAGTTTGATAATGAAGATGATGGTCCTATTGAAGATGAAGTTATTTTCATGGCAAGAGAAGGAATTTTCTCATATCAAGAAGAGTCTACTTGGAGTGATACAGAGGTTGAACAAAACAAGAGGACCATGAGACTAAGTTGATAAATGCCCTTGAAGATTTGAAGATTAAGAATAAGAAGACCAAGAAGATGAAGTCTCAAATAAAGGATTATGATGACCAATTTAGTGTGTTTAAGTCAAGAATGAATGAAGACACTAAGGATCATGAAAATATAGTCAATAATATCAGTTGTCAATTGAAAATCCTATCCACAAGCCTAAAAGCTAAATAAGATGAGTGGTCAAGGTATGAAATTGAAAATGAGTCATTGAAATATGAGTTAGAAAGTACATATAGTAATATGAATTCATGTGATGTTTTAATAGAGCTAAAGTGATCTAGATAACATTCTGAATAGTCAAAATCATGCTAATGATAAAATTGGACTTGGTTATAAAGAAGAACAAGAGAATGTAACTCAAGACAGTATAAATACCAATATGAATAAGGATAGTCAGACCTTGAAGATAAATCATTAGTCAAGGAATGAATGTGTTGGTAGAATGAGGATAAATGAGATTAAATAACCAAATTCCATGAGGTATTCAAATTTCAATGGTTACCACTATACTTGTAATCAATTTAGTCATAGGGTTAGAAAGTGTAGAAGATATGCTGAGAATGAATGGAATTATCAATTAAATAACATAAGAAAGGTTGAATGATTCAAATATCATGATGTGGAACATTTTGAAAAATATTTTCCAATTAAGGTACATAAAGTTGAGTTTCCCTCAAGAAGAATAGTTTTCTACAAGTGTGAGAATATTGGTCATATTGTTAGGTTTTGCAAGCAAAGGCCATCAAGTCAAAATAAGTTTAATCAGACTCCTAGAGTGTAAGAAAGAAGATAATATAACTTATGGAAACCAAAGATGAAAAGTATGAGTCATAATGAGTCTTTAGGTCCAAGTGGTCTATTTGCTAAAGTGGACAATGCTACAAAGGTTGAAGAGCATTAGGAGATCCCACTATCTGCTCATGTTGATAATGAAGAGACCAAGCTCAAGGAGAAGACAAAGGTGATAATTGAGACTAGTTCTGAGGTGTCTATGGATACAATTGAACATCCTACTATTATTGAACATGTTTTATGAAAAGAAAATTAGTTGTCAATATCCAGTGATGAGGCTCTTTATTGAGTTGAGAAGGTATGTCATGAATACTTATTATCTCCGTGTATTATCAAAACATTCTTGGAAGAGAAAGAGAATATTGTAATGGATGATCATGTTTATTCTCTTAATCTTGAGATGAAAAATAAGAACTATAAGTATAATATGACCAAGGAGGAGAAGGAATATGAGGATTTATGGGCAAATCCTAGTTTCATATTGTTCTAGCACACTGTGAGTTAGGGTGTCTCTATCTAAGCTTCAAGGAGACACTTGAAAGTAAGGGGAAACATGGTGGATGTAATTTGATATTTGGTTGATGTTTTAGGACAAGAGTATAATCTGAATATATGCTTGGATAAGGGGTAGAAATGAGTCTTATAAATCTACTCCAAGATGTTGTGATGGAATGAAGTTATGTGTGCATGGTCTACAGGCTAGGTATGGAGATATCCAAGTGTCATTTAAAGTTTTTAAGGTGTCTTAATGGCATAGAAAGGTGTGATGAATTTATTTAGATATTTTCTAGGTGATTTCAATCTTTGATGATCTTTTGTGTGTAATTAAAGATTTTTTGTTTCTCTGAGGTTTCCTAGTTTGTGCCTAAGGGTATGTAAGTCAAAAACTATGGTATAGAAAGTATGGGTTCCCAAAATATTCTACTATAAAAATTTGGTAGAGAAGTGTATATTGATGAGCTCCAGGTATGGTAAAAAAAATAGAGTTGGGATTTAACTGTAAGATGGTGTGTTGACCAAGTTTCTCTTATAAACCTAGTGTTTTGGTCTTTGTTGGAAAAGTGGTTTCCTAATGAATTGAGGTCTAAGTTTGATTAGTCAAAATGACCAAATGGGTGCTCAAAATTATTTAAAAATCTTTATAAAGTGTATGGTTGGTTCCATAAAGGAGGATTTGTACAAGTAGAGGGATAATTGGCCAATAGGTTTATGAAGGATGTATGTTATATAGGAAGAGTTGAGTGTTGATTTTTGACATGTTTGAGAAGAAATATGAGTCTAATCTAGATATTAAATTTCAAGACATGAAAGTTCATACACTAAATAATATAGATTCTACAAGGTCCATGTAGAACTATAAGGCCTCTAAGCAAGGCTAGTATAAAGAAGTATATTGTTTTAGTCATTTTATCCAAAAGACCAAGATGTTCTAAAGATACTTAAGGGGTGCCTGAGTTCAGATGACCCAAGGGGAGTCTCTCTTAGTGTTTTCAAGGTGATTTCAAGTATTTTTGATGTTATAGTGTGTCTTGTCTTCAGAGAGCAGAGTATGATAGAAAAAGAGTGTAGTCATGGAGCATGTTTGAGAAGTTCAAGGTGATAAATGGTATGCATAGTGTTATTAGGAGTTTATATCATCTCTCAAAGGTGGTCCTTTCTTTTTTTTTCTTTAAATCCTTTTTAGGTCCTCAATATATAAAGATAGGCCCTTTGTCATTAATGTCAAAGGAGGAGAAAGATTAGAATGAAGTTTGATGAGGATGTTCAAATATTAATAAGTCATTCTGAGGGTGCTTTTCCATAAATGACAAAGGTAGATATTATTGGACATGGTCACTTGTGTCTTATATTGTCATTTATGTCAAAGAAAGCATGTGGTACTAATGCATTAATGTCAAAGTGATCTATTTGATAGCTTAAAGAGATATGGAACTTGTGTAGATCTGTAAGGACAAAGAAGAGGTTGTGAGGCATCTATATATGTCTTGACAAAGATTTGGTATGTTATTTAAGCATTTCGAATGAGAAAAATGCATATTATAGATTAATAAAATCTAGAGTTTCACTGCATATCATGTAGATATGTATGAGGTAGTAAGTTTTTACATTTAAATTAGGTATGAAGAAAGTAAATAATGGTCATCAAAGGTTTACATAGAGATGTTTTCTATAGTGCCAACAAGATACCCTAAAACTTTGGAGTCTTGAATTATTTTTTAGCTTAATTTATAAATCTTCAAAGTTTCTCTAGTAGACTATGATGGGCTAGAGACCATCAAGTTTAATCATGTTGAAGTCTGAGGTCATTGGTCTAAAAGATCCAATAGTGAGTGCTGCATCATATATATTGAGATCAATGGTGCATATGAAGTCAACATGTCAAAGGTTTCAAGTTATGCTGACAAGTTTCACAAGATCACTAATTTGATAGAAGATAAATGGTGAGTGATGATTTGTACTTATTAAGATCAACGATGCAGGACAAGTCAAAAAGTCAAAAAAGCATGTGGGACTGCCAAGTGGCACAAGTGCATGGAATGATAGAAAAGTGTTCAAAAATCATCCAAGGGTGCCAAGTGTCATAATTTTAGGAGTTTTGATCAAGATATAATGGTGAGGATTACAATATAAAGACCTAGTTAATCTATAGAGATTGATGGATTTTATTTGTTCTAAATTATAAAGAAGCAATGAGATGATGACAAGTGCTCGATGTTTAACAATAACCAAATGTAAAGAATAAGCTAATTTTGAGGGAGATATATTATGAATATTCATTAAAGATATGATAGGTCATGCTATGTTGAATTTTTTTTTAAATTTTAATAGTTGCTTAGTGACCATTAGAATTCAAATATTCAAACTTGTGAGGGAAGACCAATCTGTAGTTTTTGTGATATAACTTTTGATATATGCAAAATTTGAACATGTAAAAATAAAAGTTGTGGAGGACTTAAATGCACATTCATAAATATTTATTTAAAGTTTCAAATTTGTTTAAAATAAAATATAGTTAGATCTAAATTGTATTGTGTGTTCATTCATGCTCTACAAGTAACCTGAGAAGGGTAATTGAGTTGTTCTTGATGGTATTTCAATTTTTGGAGATGAGATAACTATCAAAGAGTTTTTTATAATCTATGAAGATCATCTATGTAAATTATGAAGGTTTGATCAATCATATTCAGTATGATAAAAGTATTACAAGTTAAATATCTATTTGTTCATGGTGGCTATGTGCACACAATGTTATTTGAGCAAATTAAGCTTTAGCCAAAGGGTGTTTTGATGTTTTTAATCACTTAAGGAGGACCTAAAGATTATGAGGCATGGGTAAATGTATTTTTTAAAGTTTTATTATGTTTTAAGTTTTCTCAAAGAAGTGTCAAAGAGGTGAATAGGCCTCCATAGGACCTAAAAGAACACTTAGGTGCCTTAAGAGTGAAGTCATGTGTTTTGGCTGATAAGGAAGGTTGTGAACATGATATTCATGAAGACTCTATAGAAGGTGAAACTAAATGTGATGGTTTTAATACTTGGATATGTAGGTAGAGAGATTTTTGAAAACCTAAATGAGTAGAGAAAAGAAAAGGTATGTGTGAGTAGATCACGTGTTGAGAGTGTAGAAGATAAAGGAAAGAGGTAGGTTACAATAAGGACTATGTGTGTGACCTTTTGGTCATGTCTATATTATGATTATAGATTTGTTTTAGGTTTGTGTCTAAGGATGAGTGAATAATATTAGGGTGATCCAAAGGGCACTTTGGATGCATTGCTTGTGTGAGAAAGGTTGAGAAAGTGTGAAGGGTAAAAGAGAGGTGTTATACATTATGTCTCCATCAGATTAAAATACAATCAAAGTTTTGCATCTGTTGATTTCATAGGTGTTGTGTGGGTGCTCAACATCTAGAGCAAGTGGTGCTTGTTCATACTTAGGGGTGGGAGCTCCTTATTTAGTGGGTGATTCACTAAAAGGGTCTATTATTTGTAATAATCTTATAGGACAAGTAGTCCATGTGTTTGCAGGATTGAGAGTGAGTTTTATTCCCAATGAGAGTTTCCAATAGGAATCATGTGTTATGTGTTTGATCTTGTGTATGCTTTAAATATATGATCTCTCACGTTTATGTTGATTAATCAAGTTGATATACGTTATTTTGATTAAGAGTTAGAAAATATCTATATTGAATTTTGAAATACATGGGATCACTAATTCATTCCCCCTCTCAGTGATTTTACTTCCAACATCTAATTTTCCTAGGAGTCCCTTTTTTCCCTCTAATGCCAAGTCAAAAAGACAGTCAAATCAATTTAAGAAGTCATCAAAAAAACCCATCATGATGAGGGACATCATGAAAGAATAGAGGAGGTTAATGGAAGACTTGACTAAGCCTTAATATCCAATTTTCAAGGAGATGACTTCTTCACTAAGAATATATGGACAGGCAAGTAAAGATATAGGATATTTTATACAACAAAGACTAAAAAGGAATGTTAATGACTTATTCAAACCTTCAAGACAAGTAATTCTCTACCCCTATTCCATTTTAAGGAGGAAATAAGGAGAAAATGAAGGAACTACTATGTAGGATTTGAGGAGGACTAGGTGGATGACTCATCCCTAGTTTTGGGTTGTTTGGTCTCTCTCCTCTCTCTCAATTTTATTTAAGTATGCCTATTTTTAAATTTATAAGGATCCCTAACCTAAGTTGTGGTAGAGCCTTGCTCAAAAAAGTACTTTTATTTGTCTCTTTGAAGAGAATAAGATTGTTTTCATGCCTCATCGATGCTCGTGACTAGTGTATGATCATGGTTTGTAGATGATTGTTAGTGATAATGGATACGTCCTCACATTTGTCCTCTCCTCTTGACCTATTTTTATGTATCATTTTATCATTACAAGTTAAATAGCATCATTAATTGTCTTAGTATGTATGGCAATTGTAATCCTTCCTTAGTGTGTTTGAGAGACTTATTGATCAACTACCTTAGATCATGCATCAAGATAAGCTTATATGTGAAATATTAATATTTATTATTTAATATTAGACAAGTTAAGGACACATTTTGGTGTATCTCCTCAATTAAATAGGTTTTATTTCTATTTATCCTCCTTACTTCTTCCTTACAAGCTGATAGTGTAGTGTAGAGAGCTTAACTAGTACGTCAAATGGAGGTAACACTTAAAATATATAGATTAAATACACCTATTAGGCCAACCATAACTTATTATTGTCTCCATGTTTCTCCAAACTATGAAGGCTTGAAGAAACCTTCACAAGGGTCCAAATTTGAGAGATAATAGGTAGATAATATCAAATATGGATCTATGTAAAGGACTAGAGTCTTGTAAGAAGCTATGAATAATCAAAGGGAACACATGAAGCATGTATGTTTGATAAAAATAACTAAACTAAAATACATAACATATTTATTACCTAAAAAATAAAATGAATGTAAACATGGAAAATGCATATAATCTAAATTTTGTATTTTTTGAGCAAATATTTGAATGTTTTTGTTTTTTAGAGCATATGATATTATTTTTATTTTTTTTAAGTATAATTTATTTAAAATAAACATGAAAATTAAACTATATATAAGGACAAAGGTAATAAAAACTATGTGAAAGTAAACTATGAGAACATATTAACCAATGAGTCTCACAAGAGATTATCAAGGTGACTTATATCAAGTAAATGAAGAATCACTACACATGGTGTGTGAGGAAGTATCTAAGATATGAGTAATAGATTTATTGGATAATTTAATCATATAAAAATTGAAATTTGATGACTCAAGCATGGATAATGACACCCAACCCATAGGTACTCCTTCTTGCTCACACAACCCTTCTAGGCTAGTCTTTCATTGATTCCCAGTCATCTATAGACTTTAGGACTTAGATTTTTCATACATAGGTATCCATTTTAGGCCTATATCTATCCCCCAAAGTCTCATACCCTTAGGACAATAATTCCCAAATTAGATAGGAGTGATGGAACGCAGGGTGTCATGTTTTTGGTGTTGTTGTCTAAGTGCAAAATTACCTCAAATGGTCATATTTTCCTAAATCCTTATCTTTTTCCTTATCAACATAATATTAATTAATATATCATATAACCATTAATTACCCTATAAAATGTCATTCAAACTTCATTTAGAGGAAAGAAGCAAGAATACAAGAAAGTATACTTAAGCACTCTTCTCTATTATCTGCATATAACCTTATAAGAGCATTCAAAGCCTATTCAGTCATTCATACCAGTCCCTAGTCATCAAAATTATATAAATTTTCACATCTATTTACATACATCACACATAATTACACCAAACACTTCAATGGGGGAACTACATTAGCTTGATCCTTCTTCAGAGTATTGGTATGTAAGCAACGTGCCCACACATGGGGTGTGAAGTGAATATATAATATAATTTACACATTAACCCCTTCTCTTTCTTTCCCAAATTTCCATTCAAATTCAATCATAAAGAGATCCTAAGAGTTTTGAAGATTAAATTAGACATACAGTGACCTCCACAAGCTTTTTGGCCTCAAAAATTCAAAGATAGGGTAACACAAGCCTACCAAAATGAACCCAAAAAGATTTTAGCCTTTGTAAAATAACACAAAAATAGGACTACACCACTAGACAATAGGTTGTCCACTTTTGGTGCTCTTATCCAACCTTGGAATGAAGTTCAAGAACCTGTTCCAGCCTATTTTCTAGTCCTGCTCCTCTAGTATTAGACCCTACCTCAATCCAAATTAACCATACTCAGATAATTTATATTTTATCTAACTTATTTATATATTTATAAAAGGTAAAAATTATATATATTTATACAAATTAGTATGTTAAATTAAAGCATATTATTCATTGATTTACATTGCTCATTGTATGTCTAAATTGGTGAACTCGACTTCAAATTTTTACACAAAAACCCTATAAACGCTAGGGATAATTATTTTTGATTTTTTTCCATAATTTCTTTATTTTTATTAAATTTAAAAATCATAAATATACCAATTAATTTCAAAAATATCACATATTTTATTCAAACCCTAGTTTGCACATACTAGGTCCTCTTTGCATACAAACACATTCAAAATAATAGGAAATATATATTACTAATTTTAGAAATAATTACTAATTTTTATTAAATTTTTCAAGAAAAATTCTACCAATTTCTATAAAATTTTCAAAATATTACATTAATTTTGAAAAAAACCAATCAAAACCCTAGTTACATCAAATAAACTCCTAGTTATTTTCCAGTACTTTTCAAATCATTTTTTGAATTTTAAGTTTCATATCCAAATTAGAAAGTCAATTTAAAATTCAAAAATTCCTAGTATTATGCATAAATATTTTTGAAAAATCCTTAGTTGCATATACTATCACCTATTTGCTTCTTGAGGTATCACCTTACATGCTTGGGAACTCTGTATCCTTTTTATGCATATTCTAGTTCCTTATTTAGATTACATGAGATTAATATTTTCTAATATTTCCCAAGTTTTTTTCCTTATTCCACCTAAGTTCTTTGCATATTTTCCTTCGAGATGAAGTTCAAGACTTGGTGGCAATCCTCCTGAATTCACCTAGATTCTTGAAACTTAGCCATATACCATGGATAAACAACAATTCAAGTTTCAATCGTAGATTCTACACATTTAGATTACACCAATTTCAATGAGGATAATTTTGACAAAGAGAAGTATGAAAATAAAAATGATGATGTAAACACCAATGCTCAGGCTCCACCACATTGGACTAGTGATCCACTTCCACCCATTATCAATAATGAAATTATACTCAACAAAGATTTGATTTTACAAAATTTCAAAAAAAGACTTAAGGAATAGCCTAAAGATCATACACTAATCTTTCAATCTATCATGGAAATTAAAAAGGATAAGCAAGTTGAATCTTTTCAAACCATAGAGAAGCTAGTTGTAAATGACATAATGGGGGCAACTATGTCTCAACCACCCCTATAACAGCCCAAACCTCTTTTATACCACCAGTGTAACTAGTACATCCCTATCTCCTAATGTGGTAGCCCTTGTACAAAAGATAATATCCTCTTCAATCTGAGGTGTAAAATCTTGAATAAGGTAATACTATACCTACACAAGAATTGAATTTTTTTTTCTCTGCTACATACACCATTGACATGTCACATTGCTCATACACCCTTACCACTAGGTTTTGTTTAACCCAAGCTCACTTTATATGATGGTAAGGGTGATCTAGAGACACATTTGAGAGCTTTTCATGAATCATGTTTGGATTATTTACCCAATGACTAGCTATGTACAAAACTATTTCCATAAAACCTAAAGGATTATGGTTTACAATGGTTTTATAGTCTATCAAATTAGTTGATCAAAACTTTTAATAATTTAGTAGACATGTTCCTAGCACATTTTAGTATCAAAATTGGTGACAAGGTTACATATGCATAGATTGCATAGTAGAAACAAAGGTCAAATGAGCCCCTCACAGATTATGTTCTTAGCTAAAAGACAATTCTAGCTAAACTAACTAGCCCCATGGTTGATCAAGAGATATAGGACATCTTCAAATAGATCCTTCTACCAGTATTGCATGAATATATTATGTTTAAAATATTTTCTTCCTTCACTTAATTGTGTCATACACTCAAGGGAAGAGAAGTTATGCTAATTTCAATGCGCAAACTTAAGTATTCAAGTATCTCAGACACAACCAACAAGAGTAATAACAAAGTCCCATATAAAGTCAAAATTAGTTATAATAATCAAAATCAACCAATAGTAAATGTAGATTCAGAGCCCCCTCAACATGTGGTTTTATTATCACCTCCTCATCATGTATTTACCAATCTACCAGTTTCTCTAGCCAAGGTTTTCTAGTAGTTATTGGAATGTAACATCATCACTCTCCCTCCTATCTAGGAAGAAAATCTAGAAAATCCTCTTCCATGGGGATATGATTAACATGAATTTTGTGATTTTCATAGGGTACCAATCCACACCACAAATAGGTGCATTAGTTTGTGACATAAGATATAGGACTTGATAGATGATAATCTACTTGATTTGGGCACTTTAGTTGAGCCTCCAAAGACAAAGCCAACATAACATAAATATTTGAAAATATTTTTAGATCCATTTCCATAGAATTCAAAATAAGAGAAAGAGGACACATCAGGTGTTCATCATAGATACCATACACATCCTCCACCAACTACATACCAAGCACTTTTAGTTGAGGCACATCCTTTGAGAGGTATGATAGGTGTGTATGAGTCTAGAGTTCCAGCCAGGCCTTTGATATATTTTTTAGGTCAAGAAATTATGGAGGATAATATAGGCTATAATACACTTTTTATCATAGGACATATTCATAGTCAACCTATTCATAGTGTACTCATTGACAATGGTTCTAGTCTTAACATGTGAACTTTCACACTACTTTAGAATTTGGGTTTTTTAGAGCAGGATATCACTATGATAGACATAGTTATTAATGGTTTTAGTGGGCATATTCAAACTTCATTAGATGAGATGGTACTTCCACTATAGGTTAGTCCTACATATGTGGACGCACCATTCACTATAGTTCCCAATGTAGGAGTTTTTGACATATTACTTGGTTGACTATGGATTAAAAAACTTAGGGTAATACCTTATACAGTTCACAAATATGTGAAGTTCATATATGCTAATCAAGTTATCACAGTTGATGGATTTTATTAAGAGTCACCACTCCCCACTTCAAATCCATCTACCAACTTACAGCCACCTTATTTAGTTCTTCCACCAGTTTTAGTTTCTCCTCTAGTTTTAGTATATCTTCCACTTTAAATCTAACCATAGTTGTGACATCCATCACTAGTACAGAGGGTTTATACACCCCCATAATTTCTAGACAACTTATAGCAAAAATATTCACACTTAGAGTAGTTACATTGTAATCTCATATAGATGCATAGAGAGTACCTATTTAAATAGTCCCTTCTACCTCTAGATGGGTCTTTAAGATCCCTACAGTTGCATCCACTTCTCATAGTTATAGGGGGACCCCACATTCAGATTTCACTTTAGATATTTTAGAGTAGTTACAACATACATAGATTTTAGCTTCACAATCTTAGACATACACCCATGCCTCATGATCACACATGATTAAGTTGATCGATATAGGACACCATCCTAGGGAGTCTCATCAGTTAGTATCATTTCTTCACATTATTTCTTATACATAGCTTATATCAAAACATAAAAACAATTTGAAAATTCAAAATACAAAAACATTTGAAACATATAAAAACTATCAAAAACATTTTGATTGTATGCATTATCCATGCTTTACATTACTACTATCATGCTAGGACTTACATTTATTGTTTCATGTTATTACATGTCAATTTTTCTATATTTCCATGCTTCACTTGATCTTCTTTGAGTGTGTGCAGTGACACCTAGCTACTTCATTGCTTCATTTTACCCATTGAGGGGGCACTCTTACTTCTATATTCAAGACACACATTGATATACACACCCACTAGGGGCATCTTATACATGACTACACCATCCAAGTTATGTCATTCTTACACTACACACTCTAAGTTATCATGCTGATGTACATTATTTTATAGCCTACACAAAATATCATATTTACATTTCATTAGTATTTAGCACTTGTGTATCTCTTAGAATATACCTAGTCTTTTACTACACATGTTTTTCATACTTTCAAATTTTATTTGATTTGTTAGATGTGATTATATCTTTCCAGTTATTACATGCTTTCTCTACTTACTTAAGCATAGCTAGTGTGATTGCATTTTCTAGTTTTTGTGTGACATTTGCTTATGACTTAGGACATTTGCCAATGTCCTTTCCTTCTATTCATGTGTGTGCCTTAGGAAATTTTTGAATGTCCTTTTTATTTTAATCTTATATGTGTTGATGGCCCTTGTGCCAACTTTGCTTGTTTCATTTATACGTATATGTGGCATTTGAACATGCCTTCCATGTTTATTTTCTAGTTTAAGTGACATGTGCCCATGTCCCTTATTTATATGGCCCCTTGGCCATCCTTATGTTCTTTTTTATTCTTGATTTTTTGCTTGCTTACTTGATTTGTTATTAATATGTTCAATTCCATGAGCCATATCATGCATTTCCCTTGATTTCTTAGATGTCATGATGGACATCATACTCCATCCCTTCATCCCTCCAACTAACAACTAATATGTAACATTTCAAATTCAGTACTTTACACATAATTTCACATTATTATATATATCTAGGCATACCCTTATTTATCTAATAATATATCAATACAAGCATTACTATATATTGAAATATATTATCAAATATCAAATGTTATATCATATATCTATATAGCTTAACACACTTACAAGACTCTTTTCATCTAAGTGTATTCATTGTAGGTTCATAATTCCTTCCCTTAGAAGAGGGGGAATCGAATAGGGGTTTTTTAATAGATATAAAATCTACTAATAGTCAAAACAACAACATTCAAACCACTCAATATAGAATCCAAATGTCAAACCAGTCAAAATAGAATATAAAAAAGTGACATTTCTAAATCAATAACTAGTTGTCACAATGGATAAGAAAATAAAAAATGGATAATAAGACCAAAAATAAGAGTGTCCACATTTTGGTGCTCTTGTCTAGGTATAAAAACACTCAATTTTTATATAAATAGGAAAATAGTTTAGTTCAAGGATAGTTTTTACACTTCTAGATTAGTCAAATTCAACAGTTTTAGTATAGTTTTCTCAGATATAGGGGTTATCATGTGCGGCATGATGGTTCTCACTTTTAGTTTATATTAGGTAGTTGGCATAACTTCTATAACATAATCCATGTTCTAGAAATTAGTGATTGGGGGCAATGTGCACAACACATTGATCTTCTTTTATTTATGAGTTTAGTTTATTCTAGGCATTCTCAGTAGTTGCATGCCTTACTCCATCTATAGGTGGTTGGCATCACTTTCAAGTTAAAATTTCATATAAGTTTAACTTTTTGAGTACTCAAGTTCTTGATTTGGATTTCATATAATCCTACTAAATCATTTTTAAAGTGGCTTTCATACAAACCTAACCTCCATCTTTCAAAATGGCCAAGAGTGGCCTAGTTTCTAACATATATTCAAACTATCCACACCACATTGTCAGATTTATAGCACATCCATGGGATCTATGAGCCATTTCATATGACATATAATGTATATCAGTATCACTTCATAGCTTCACTTCATATAGAAATGATGTAGCTAAAGGGATATCCTTTATATTCTTGAGCCACCTATTTAGAGGGATTGGACACATAGTTCAAACATCAATTAACACATGTATGATTCATTAACTTCACATGGTGATGATGAAACAAAAGTTCCAACCTTTTCATTCTTGATCCAAATTCTAGTGAATTGATCACACATCTCCATTCATAATATCACTCTTGATTCAACACATAATCAACACAATCCAACATCACAACAGGTTTTGTATTGGTTTGCATACCTAGTGAGATGTATTCATTCCTTTATCTTCCTCTTCCTCAACTTTTGAATGTTATTATTTTAGATATAATGTATCTAGTAAGAATTGATCTACTTTATATTTTTATTTTAGATTCACACTTCACAATTTGCTTTCTCTATGCACATCCAACATCACACAGCTTCATGAGCTTCTCCCTTATAGGTAAGTTCAAGTATGCTTTCTTTTTTTCTTTTATCCTAGTATTTCACTTTGTTGCATCACTAGAATAAAGAGGGGGGAAAATGTAGTCATATAAAATGTGAAATTAGATTACTTAGGCATGGCTAATGACACCCAACCCATAAGTCCTCCTTCTATCTCACATAACCCTTTATTGACCATTTTTTCCCAATAGGCCAAAATCGGTCCCCTTCTTCCCTTACTATTCAAATCCAATCAATTTCAAGTTGCATGAGTTCATCGATATTCAATTCATCACTCAAGTTCAATGTCATGGTTCATCACTTGGTTCAACTTAGTTGGTTCAACACTTTGGCTTTGGTTCAATCAGCTAGTTCAGTGCTTAGTTCATCAGCAAAGTTCAACAAAAAGTTTAGCGTAAGGTTCATCAGCAAGTTCAAGTGGCTTCAGGTTCAATGTTTGGTTCAACCACTTGGCTCAACGTGTAGTGTTGAACCGTTGAACTAGTTCAATAGACTAGTTCAATGCATTGATTTAATGTGATTAGTTCAATCATTTGGTTCAACGTTTGGTTCAACCACTTGGCTCAGCACACAGTGTTGAACCGTTGAACCAGTTCAACGAGTGGTTTAAGAAAATGGTTCAATGGGTTGGTTTAATGAGGCATCCCAAAGCTAAAGGGTAGGTGCCCTTGTGGAGGGCAAGAAACTTTTCAAAGGCCGCCAAAGGGGCAAATTTTTTAAAAATTCATCCAAGGCCGAATTATTTTAGACTTTTTATCTAAAGGAATTCCTTCAGATAAAAAGTCTAAAGGAATTTAGAGAAAGGGTGCCACCATAAATAAAAGCCAAAGAGCATGAAAGGAAAGGACAAGGGACTGAGATGATTCTCACAAACTTTTTATCTGTAAGAAAATTGTCCACACAAAATGTCTATGGGAAAAAATCCCATAAAAAAGGCCCAACAAATTTTTCCAAGGATGGTGACATCTCGAAAACCATCAAATTTAAGCATGTGAATTAGTCATTGGGTTTTCAAGAAATGACAGGTGCACAAATGTCAAATTTTACACTAGGAAAGCTAGAGCATAGAAGGCACCAAGTGGTAACCGTGGAAGACTTCGACATGATTTTTAGGAGTAGCAGAATGTGCCACGTGTCCCCTACAAGGCTCAGTAGAAGTTGACACATGTCAACATCTATAGGTTTCTCCTTTTGCTTCATTATTCAAAGTGAAGACTGTGGTGGACCCAAATGAGTTGATAAATGTAGTGGAAGCTGCCAAGTGTCTCTCTCAAAATGCAATGGAAGCTACTAGGTGTCAGCATCTGCAAGAACCAAAAAAGGTCCTAAAAGTTTTCTAATGTAGGTAAAGGTTTTGTAGAATCAGCCACATGTCACCTTCCACAAAAATCTCAAAAAATACTTCCAAAGCCTTTAAGTTAAGTAGAAAGAATAGGCAGAAGTGGCCACATGTCAACTTTTGCCTGACTCTCAAAGGACTCTTTTAGATAAGCAGATGCGGCCACGCCCCATTATTAGCTCGATAGAAGTTGCCACATGTCAACATCCACATTTCAAAGTGTCTTCTAAGTGCCCAAGTAGTGGACTACAACATGTGTCGAAAGTATATGCACTCTTAGCTAAGAGCCAAAGGAGTAGAAGAAAGAGCTAGAGGAGGCAAAATGGCCAAGCACAGAAGTAGACAAAGCGATCCAAGTGGCATAGGAAAGTGTCAATTCAAGGAGTTATTCTAGTGGTTGACACAGTACCTACTATGCAATCATCAAGAGGTGTAAACCGTGAATAATGTGACCTATTTTTCTTCAATATGTATTAATGAGCAGGCAAATGGTGTAGATCATAATTTCAAATCCTGATAGGAGCCAAAAATTAGATGGCTTTCCTCTTCCCAAGGTTTAAAATTCACATGGGTCACTTGTAAAAGGGTGCCAAAATGGCCTCTTTCTTCCTCTATAAATTGTAAACTTCTCATTCTGAGAAGGATCCACACTCTCAGCCTTAAGGCAAAACTCTACCCAAAAATCTCTCGAGCTTGTAAGGCAGAGCTCTGCCAGATTTTACCTTCAATTAAGACGTAGCATTTTTACCTCCATCTGGACTTGCACTCACACATATGTATATGTTTTATTTTATGTCAACTCATTATATTTGATGCTTTTCATAGAATGACTCCAGCATTGCTAGTGCATTGTGAGTTTTCTCTTTTGCAGGTTTACCATAAGTGTCCCTAGAAGAGTGTAGGTGCCTATGAATAGGTTGTTAAAGTGTATCTCAAAACACCTTTGATAGTTCCTTCCTCCCTGTATCTCCACGGATCCCTGACTCACTAACACAAAAGAGTTTTCCCACATCAGATGAAGTGTATGGGTGTTTCTTCTTAGTGAAAAGTGTATGTTCAGGCCTGAGTGGATCACACTTTTCTAGTGTATCACCTTTTCATATTTAGGCTTAGGTTCTATTTTTATCATCTTTCTCTCCCTTTTCATCCCCCCCTTTTTCATTTTATTTGTTAGCAGTAGGAGAAAATAGGACCTAAAAGATACATCAAAGGGAGCTAGCCCTCATCTAGAGACTCTCCCCTCTAACTTCACCAATCCCACAGGTGAGAGGGGAGTTTCCATTATTGCGTGTGAAAAGGCAGGAGCTTGGCCTCCTGCCCCTGGGTGCAATCCACTATGTCAATAGTTTTTGGCATGCCCTATGGGACCAATTAAGATAGGTTCTCTCCAAAGACTTGAAGAATTTTTGGTGTGTTCTTCAACTAACCAGCCTTGGAGGCTTTTGATCAACACCAATGGCGACTCTGAGTTGAATTAGCGGGTTAAGTAGCCTAGTGCCATCAAAAAACACTTTTATATGTATAATTCTTTTGCAAAAAATCATGGACCTTGTATTCCTTCATATGACTATGATCAAACTCAATATATTTAGAGAATTGCCTCAAGTAACTCTCCTAGTTACCTTGCAATGATAAGGGAAGTGGCCTTAGAGATTGACAGACTAGAGGAGTGGTACAGATATCAACAAGAGCTGATGTATAGAGAGGAGTGTTTGTTTAGGAAATCTCAAGCCTTGCAATCCATGGAGGAGGAGGTAAAAAAATGGTGAAATCCATTTATTCAAGGTAGTCATCCTTGTGTTCCCCCTCCTATTCTAAAGAAATCCCCCTCTTGTGCACAAAATCATTTCTATCAGATATCACTTGCTCACTCCATCTCATCTAATGCATCTACTCTCAATCTTGTGCACCTGGCTTTCCAACATCAAAGGGCATCAGAGCAACCCCCCATGGAGATCAATCTTCTCAATTCCTTATATTATGAATCTTCCATTGGGGAAAATATCACGAGCCAGCACATCCCTCTTCTAGAGACTCTTTCGGTGCATCAATAGTCTCTTCCTAGTATTCCTCAACCTCCCCAAGTCCTTCAACATGATGTGCAGATTACAAGTTGGAGGAAGGAATGCCAGGAACCAACCCAGAGCCTTAATGAGGATGATGCTGGTGACCTCCAAGAAAGACTCTTTCAGGATAATCTAGCCAAGCAAATTGAAGTTTTAGAGGATAGGATGAGTTTACTTCATGAAAGAGAGATAGAACTTATAGACCTTGTGGAGGAGCCCAAGGACATTGGAGAAAACAAAGTTGATACCTATTCACAAGAGCAAAATTCCAATTCTGAGATCCTGAATTGGGGGAAAATAGTAGAATCATGGGGTAAGAAGGAGGAGAAGAAGGTTTTTCTCAAAACCTTGAAGAAGATGAGGCTGCCCCTACTCATGATGATATTGGTGACCTCTAAGAAAGATGCTTCCAGGAGGATATGGCCAAGATAATTTCAGAGTTGGAATCTAGAGAGAGATTCCTCAGTCAATGTGTGATGGATGGTTTAGAACCAATGGCACATTCTATGTCTAAACACACCCCATCTACACATCCCCAAGAGAGCTATCAGGCCACACCTGATATTGATGAAGTGCTAGCCAAGTGGAAGGAGGATAATCATTAGATTCTAACTCAAGGACTGCCTCCTCTTCCACATGTTTTTTCCACTTCACCCCTTCTTAAGGAGGAGCCTGTTCTATAAGAGATGAGTGAGGAGTAGAAGACCCAATCTATAGTTTCCCAAGAGGCTATCATGAGTGAAAATGAAGAATAAATCATCATTGATGCTCCTTGTGAAGGCATCATCAAAAATGGAGAAGACTTAGGTCACACATACATGCAGATATTCCAGCAATACAAGGAGGAACATAAGCATGGTGAGCCCTCTCCCCCTTTGTTTGATGAACTTCCTTATTGCTTCGATGAGGAGGATGACTATGCCAAGGATCCTGATTTGGGGGAGGATCAGGAGGATACCTTTGAACATCTAGAGATCCTAATCTTTGAGGAGGAAAAGGAGAGGTCTATCTTCCTTGAGGAAAACCTTGAAGAAGAAAGTTTTGAATAGAGAGGTGATGTCCTATGGGATGAGCAGTCAATTTGTGATTCCATTTTAGACATCACCAGAGTCATCCTTCTTCAAGAAGGCCTTGAGGGAGCAGAGGATGAGTTTGACATGTTTTTCAATGAAGCAAAAGGGAACAAGTCAAACCATGATGCATTGCAAGGGGATCATGCACAATAAAGGGCTTATGGTGATGAGCCAATAGCCACAAATTTCTTGGTGATATGCACCAACATGAAGGACCAGCATTCGATAATATTCTAGGAACAAATAAAGTATGTATATGTTTGAAGCATGTTTGAATCTGATCCACTTGGATACCAGCCAATCTAAGTGATAGGCAACAGGAGCAGGTCACCAAATCTCCTTTTCATTCAGCCACTTGTTTGGCACCATAAGTCTTCTTGCCAAGAAGGGGACTTAATAATTTTTCCCTTTGATCTAGGATGGAAGTTGATGTACCTATTTAGTTATATATAGTAGTTTATTCTCAATTTTATTTCCCACTTTCCCTAAGTGCAATTTACACAGGTAGTGTTTTTAGCCTTGTGTGTGTTTTCCTTTATGTGTGGGGTAAAAGGCTTCATGTTTGATTATTGGATCTTTGGGGTTATTGCTAACCTTTCTTCAAAGCTACATCTAACTTCGTGCCCAATGGACTAAAAGGCAACTAGTCTCTAAGCATAACAGGCATGCTTCCCTTGGGAGTCACCAATTTGTTGACCATTTTTGCTCTACAAGCCAAAATTGGTCCCCTTCTTCCATTGATATTTAAAGCCAGTCAATTTTGGGTTACATGAGTTCATCTAGCTTTGGTTCATCACTCAAGTTCAATTCCATGGTTCATCGCTTGGTTCAACACTTCAGCTTTGGTTCAATCGGCTAGTTCAGTGCTTAGTTCATCAGCAAAGTTTAACAAAAAGTTTAGTGCAAGGTTCATCAGCAAGTTCAAGTGTATTTAGGTTCAATGTTTGGCTCAACCACTTGGCTCGCCATGTAGTGTTGAACTGTTGAGCCGGTTCAATGGACTGGTTCAATGTGATTAGTTTAATCATTTGATTCAATGTTTGATTCAACCACTTGGCTCAGTGTGCATTGTTGAACTGTTGAACCGGTTCAATGAGTGTTTCAATGGGTTGGTTTAAAAAGGCATCCCAAAGCCAAAGGTTAGGTGCCCTTGTAGAGGGAAAGAAACTTTTCAAAGGTAGTCAAAGGGGCAAATTTTTTGAAAATTCATCCAAGGCCGAATTCTTTCAAACTTTTTGTCTGAAGGAATTCCTTTAGACAAAAAGTCTAAAGGAATTTAGAGAAAGGGTACTATCACAAAGAAAATCCAAAGAGCATGAAAAGAAAGGAAAAGGGACTGAGATGATTCTCATGGACTTTTTGTCTACAAGAAAATTGTTTGTAAAAAATGTCTATTGGAAAAAAGCCTATAGAAAAGGCCTGACAAATTTTGCCAAGGACAATCACATCGAAAAAACTATCAAATTTAAGCACAAAAATTAGTCATTGGGTTTTCAAGTGATGATATGCATGCAAACATCAAATTTTACACCAAGAAAGATAGAGTGTGGAAGGCACCAAGTGGCAACTATGGAAGACTTCGACATGCTTTTTAGGAACAGCAGAACGTGCCACATGTCCCCTGTAAGGCTCTGTGGAAGCTGACATGTGTCAACATCCATGAGTTTCTTCTTTTGCTTCATTATTTAAAGAGAATACTATGGTGGGACCAAATGAGTTGATAAATGTAGTAGAACCTGCTAAGTCTCTCTCTCAAAATGTAGCAGAAGCTATTAGGTGTCAGCGTCTATAAGAACCAAAAAAGGTCCCAAAAGTTTTCTAAGGTAGGTAAAGGTTTTGTGGAAGTAGCCACGTGTCACCTTCCATATAAATCTCAAAAAATACTTCCAAAGCCTCTAAGTTAAATAGAAAGAATAGGTGAAAGCAGCCACATGTCAACTTCCACTTGACTCTCAAAGGACTCTCTGAGATAAGCAGATGCTGCCACACCCCATTATTAGCTCGGTGGAAGCCACCACATGTCAACATCTACATTTTAAAGTGTCTTCTAATTGCCCAAGTTGTGGACTATGACACGTGTCAAAATTAGATACGCTCTTAGCTAAGAGCCAAAGGAGTAGTCAAAGAAGCTAGAGGAGGCAAAATGGCCAAGCGCAAAAGCAGATAAAGTGATCCAAGTGGTGTAGGAAAGTGTCAATTCAAGGAGTTATTCTAGTGGTTGACACAATACCTACCATGTGATCATCAAGAGGTGCAAACTGTGAATGACGTGACCTATTTTTATTTAATATGCATTGATGAGCAGGCAAATGGTGTAGCTCATAATTTTGAATTTTGATAGGAGCTGACAATTAGATGGCTTTCCTCTTCCTAAGGTTTAAAATGCACATGGGTCACTTGTAAAAGGGTGACAAAATGGCCTCTTTCTTCCTCTATAAATTGTAAACTTCTCATTCTGAGAAGGATCCACACTCTCAGCCTTAAGGCAAAACTCTACCCAAAAATCTCTTGGGCTTATAAGGCAGAGCTCTGCCAGATTTTACCTTCAATCAAGACATAGCATTTTTTCCTCCATCTGGACTTGCACTCACACATATGTCTATGTTTTATTTTGTGTCAAGTCATTGTATTTGATGCTTTTCATAGAATGAATCCAACATGTCTAGTGCATTGTGAGTTTTCTCTTTTGCAAGTTTGCTAAAAGTGTCCCTAGAAGGGTGTAGGTGCATATGAATAGGCTATCAAAGTTTGTCTTAGAACACCTTTGATAGTTCCTTCCTCTTTGTATCTCCATGGACCCCTGACTCACTGACACAGAAGAGTTTTCCCACATCAGATGAAGTGTATGGGTGCTTCTTCTTGATGAAAAGTGTATGTTTGAGCCTGAGTGGATCACACTTTTCTAGTGTATCACCTCTTAATTTTTAGGCTTAGGTTCTCTTTTCAACATCTTTCTCTCCTTTTTCATCCCCCCCTTTTTCATTTTATTTATTAGCAGTAGGAGAAACTAGGACCTAAAAGATACATTAGAGGGAGCTAACCCTCATCTAGAGACTCTCCCCTCCAACTTCGTCAGTCCCACATGTGAGAGGGGAGTTTCCATTATTGCATGTGGAAAGGCAAGAGCTCGGCCTCCTACCCTTGGGTGCAATCCACTGTGTCAACACCCTTCTAGGCCAATCTTTCACTGATTCCCAGTCATCTATAGCCTTCTAGACTTAGAATTTATAGACCTAGCTATCCCTTTTAGGTCCAAATATATCCCCCTAGGTCTCATCCCTTTAGGATAATATCACCCAAATTAGATAAGAGCATTGGAACCTATGTTGTCATGCTTTTGGCAATGTTGTCCAAGTGCAAAATTACCTCAAACAGTCATATTTTCTCGAATCCTTATCTTTTTCCTTGTCATCATAATATGAATTCATATAACCCAAAACCATTAATAACCCTATAAAATGACATTAAAATTCCATTTATAGGAGTTCACATTAATTTAGAGGAAATAATCAAGAATACAAGCAAGTATACTCAAGCACTCTTCTCTATTCTCTGCATACAACCTTCTAAGAGTATTTCAAGCCTATTCAAACATTTATACCAATCCCTAGTCATCTAAAGTACATCAAATTTTTCATCTAGTTACATACATCACACATAATTACACCAAGCACTTCAATGGGATAACTACATTAACTTGATCCCTCTTTAAAGTATTGGTATGTAGGCAGCATGCCCACATATGAGGTGTGAAGTACATCTAGTGTATCCTTTACACACTAACCCCTTCTCTCTCTTTCCTAAATTTTCATTAAAATTCAATCACAAAGAAATCCTAAGGGTTTTGAAGACTAAATTAGACATATAGTGAGCTACATAGGCTTCTAGGTCTCAAAAATTCATAGATAGGGTAACACATGCCTATTGAACATAACTTAGAAAGCTTTCAACCTTAAGACAATAGCACCAAAATAGGATTACAATGCTAGATAGTAGGGTGTCCACTTTTGGCCCTTCTATTTAACTTAGAAATGAAGTTTATAAACCTATTCGAGCCTATTTTCTAGTCTCACTCCTCTGATATTAAGCCCTATCTCAGTTTGAATTAACCAAAATAAGCTAAGTTATATTTTCTAGTCACTTCTTGCAATATTTAGAAAAGGGAAAAATACTATCTATTTACACAAATTAGTAGGTTAATTAAATCATATTATTCATTGATTTACATTGCTAATACCCCTTTATTATTTAGGAATTAAACACCTAATTTCCTAAAATAATAAAATAGATAATCTATGGTTGAATCTGACTATGAAGTGTGGTAATGAATATCTAGAATTGACTAAACTGGCATATGAACTATGGAGCTCTTGGGTACCCATCTAGTGTAAAAATTTGTAACTGACATAGATGATCTATGTGGAGTGTTTTGGGGACTTAATAACACTGACCTAGGTGTGAATGGGTAGAGAGAGGATCTATAAAATCCATAGCATGTCTATGACATAGGGGTCTCTCTATTAAATCTCTTTATGGGAGAGTATGTATATGTGTTAATTTTTGGTGACTCTAGGTTGTACCCTTTTTGTGGAGAGCAGTGTTCATGTCCTATCCCCAAACTTAGGCTAACATAAGAATGACCTTAGGTTGTGGATTACCTAATGTTTAGGTCAAACCTCTAGATTTTAAAGGGATAGCTCCTCTGATTGGTTCATTCCAATTATCTCTCTTAGACCTAAACATGTTTGGTGAAAAGGGTAGATAATATGCATGAGTTAAACCTACTCTAAAGTGTGGTGATGTGCCTAATAATCATTATATCCACTCTTTTAACTTGGACACTCAACACATTAATAAATAATGCATAGAGTTGAGAGACTACCTTCAATGACTTTTGGGAAACAATATGTCATCTAGAAGTTATTATAATGAATTAAAGTGAGAGGGTCAAGAGGATATGTCCTGGTTTATGGCACTTACAACTTGATTTCCACTCCAAACCTAAGATATCCACCTTAAAACACACTAGACAACTTACCAAGAAGATTGTTAACACTTAGGTGTAATTTGGACATGTAAAATGGAAAAATATACCATGGCTACATATTAGATAAGAATAAACACATAAATTATAGATCATGAATAATATATAAGATGGTTTATCCATCATTCAAGAGGTGCATAAGTATAAACACTGGTAGAGTCTCCTCATACCAACCTAAGGGATACAATCTAATACAAAAATACTTGTATATATAGATGAGATCAAGAGAAAAGAAGGGGAATATGGAATATAATATTGGATATGAGGTTCATCAATGACCATTATTGACTTTTCCTTAAGCTATAATAGTTACAAGCATATTTTCTAGCCCTTTCATGCATTGGACCTCCTTGATGGCTCCTTGAATGAGGTGTTAGAATTAAAAACTGGGTAAGGGAGGTTGATTCAACCTTAGTTTTCATTATAAAATGGATGACCATATTTAAAATAGTCCATCATACTCCCCTATAATATTTATAATCATGAATTAGGCCACCATAGTCATGTAGCAACCTACACTACTTTAAAGCAAATTGATAAAGTCAAAGAAACTATCATGTCCTTCCATCATAGCCATTAAAGGAATATTTAATTCCCTTAAATGATTACTTATAAAAGTAACATCTTTGTATTATCTCATTCCACTTAACTTTCAATGCCAATTGAGCTCTCCTTGTTAACTAAATAGGCCAATTAGGCCTATTAAGCCTAATTGCCTAAGTGTTGGTAAATGTATTCCATTAAATACCTATAATGGAGCTTATAAACCCATGACTAATTATTTTCAAACCTTAATAAACATCCTCCAACCATTATATATACTTATAAAGGCATTAGGAACTTAAAACCCCACTTCTCCAAGTTGACTAATTCACTTCTGTTAAGCCTTAGTAGAATGATAATTTTGAATGTAATTACATAGGATATTATAGGTTAAATATTGGTAATTTTATGTATTTATAAGGTTTATTAATTCATAAATCAAATAATCTAAGGTTTGGAATCATTATATACGATCAAACATCCTTATTTTTGCTCAAAAACCTAAAAAAGTGATTATTTCTAGGCATTCCATACCATTTTTGTATAGTTAAGTACCATCAATTGAATCCCCTCTAAGTTTAATTTACCTTCCATGAGCTATTTATAAAATTTTAGGATTTTAGGGCATTGAAATATCATGTTTTCTTAGATTGGTTTTGATTGGATTTTATGGAGGTTTATGAGTCTTAGGAGTCTTAGAGATGATTCATACTATATGGACATACTATATGGACATCCAAGTTTGGAATATATTCCATGGATCTTTAGGGAATTTACCCACTCAACTTCCATGAGTGTCTTATACTCTGATGCAAAGGGTGGATGAAGTTATGAATGCCAAAAGGTGACCCTAGGTTAGTCTATAGGCCATTTTTATATGCCTAACTTCTTAAGGTTTAATCATAGAGTTTATCCTCTCAATTCTAATTAATCTATCATATATTCTTAGTACATAGGGTTACCTAAAATCTCATAAGATATATGTCCCTAAGAACTTATGTGGTGGAGTTGGTGAGTACTTGAATTTGGTATTAAAACTACCTGTGTATAGGGATGGGTGCTTTGAGCAAAGTTTTGAAGATATTATAACTTTTCATCACTAATTTCCACCATAAATATCTTATATCATGTCTCAACATATTAATATCTCCCACTTGATAATATAACCTACTTTAGGAGCTTGTAGGAGCCTTGATGTGATAGAAAGGTCTATAATTAGGCTTAAATCATGTCTATTTAACTTGTTTTCAATGGCATTTGACTATAGATCAAAATTTTAAACCATTAGAGGAGGCCCAATGATTCCAAAACATCATTCCCCATTATGTCTAAGCATGTAAACTTTGATTTTTAGGTTACTTTAGGTGACTTAATTGACTAAAAACCATCATCAGCTCTGCTCTCCCTAATTCCTATCTTCATCCACCATCTTATGTGGATCCATGCTCTGCTTACTCCTCTCAAGCATCTCATTCATTCATGTAAGGTTTAGGGTTTAAGGACTAAATTTGACCCTAGATGTCTAGAATCATACATTCTAAGGGTTCTCTAAGTATAGAACCATTTAATGACCCTGGGAATCTTCATTAGCCTCCTTTAGGTCTAACCTTATTATATTCAATCTCTACCTATAACTCACTTCATTTCCTTCATGTATATATGTGTTCTCTTAAATCCATTTGATTGGGTTTCTTGATTCAGATGAGGTGAATAGGTGTGTTTAAGGCCTTAAATGAGAATACTCAGGTCTTACATACCATCTATGATCTTATATGAATGCCCTAAATTCACCATAATCTCCATATCTTTGAATCAAACATTCTACATCCTAAAACCATGTGTTTCCTTTCATCTATGGCCTAATCAAGAGTGGTTTATTTTTGCATAGGTTGATAGGACCTAGGCTCACAAAGCTCTGACACCAATTGTCAGGATTAAGAGCATAATTGATTACCTTTGTATAAGCAACTAAACACAGAATTTAACTAGAAGTAAAATGTAACTAGAATTCAGAAATAACACAGAATATGAGAGATAATACACACTTGTATTCAACTCATCTAGAAGGAAATACAATAAAGAGATCACACTCTTTCCACACCTCTAGGGCATACCATTAATTCTCCCTCAAGAGTTCTCTCTCTCAATTACAAACAAAATTAACTCAAACACAAAGTTGTTTCAACAATCAGTAACAATGCTACCAGTACACCAACCAATAAGTGACAATCAACACAACTATTGTTGCCTACTTCTACTACCAATCGAGTACATGACGTACTCCAAGAAGATCTCCCTGATCTTGCTACCTGTTGTGTTGTATATCTCCTTTGACCTTGCTACCCCACAGATCTCCTTTGACCTTGCACACACACACACACCTGTAGATCAACTAACCTTACTTACCATGTAGATCTCCCCTAATCTTGCACACCTATAGATCAACCTGGTCTTGCACACCTGCAAACCTAGATCTTACACTTAGGAAGAACCCTTGTCCTTGCCTTACCAAGTCTTTATGATTCTCCAATATTACAATATAGCCCCATGGGTCTCTTAAATAGATCCCATACAAATAATAATTAGACTTCCTAATTACAATAATTAGAAACACAAACTCAAGACTAAAATTAGTCTTTTCATGCAAATTAGACGTTAAACAAACTAACTATTCATGTAACTAACAGTTCTAGAATACACAGGTGATCGATGTCAGTTCCTATCTATCTAGAGATGATCAACATTAGCTGATCCATGACCGATGTCGGCAGCTTCCTGTCTACTCCTGACCGACATCAGTTGGCCTGACTGACACTAGTTACTGTGACACTCAACACCTCCTCCATGTTTGCATCAGTGAAGCTTTTAGCTCCATAACCTAACAATCTCCCACTTGGAGATAAATAGCTGCACCTATACTTGTACTTGTACATCATCTAATTTTGTTTCCTAGCTTGTATCCCTCTTCAAGTTCAATCTTGAAGACCAACCACCACATATCCTATGGTGCTACTCCTATAATCCAAGTCACCTACCATATCCAAATCTACATGCCCATGTAGAGAAGTCCCTAACCTTGCATAGCATGAATCCCTACTACTAGTCCCTCTCAGATACCTGAGAATCCACTGAACTACTTTCCAGTGCTCCTTTCCTAGATTGGCCACAAACTTGCTGACAACTCGCCTGACATCACTGACTCTGGTCTACACATGATTGATATCATTACCTACCTATTCGACATCAGTTCTCACCTAATCGATGCCGATAACTATGGTTTCCTGTGAGTGATGACTTTTACTTGTGAGCTCACTTTGGATCATAACCCTATCCAAACTGCCCTGCTCAAAATTATTTAGCCCCTTGAACTGATCTCTATCCATCATCTCCTCCATGAAAACCAAGGCTTTCTAGTTCTTAATTTTGTCAAAGACATTAGACTTCCTCTTAAGAACATGCATCCCCTTCTTACTCATGTGACCAAGCTTACAGAACCACATCTTCACATCTACATCTGAAGTAGATAAACCATAAGGAGAATCAATAATACAAGTAGATAGATAAAGAGTACCTACTTTCTTACCACATGTTAATTCAAGGGAATCCACTATGAGAGTTACTATGCATCCCTCATCACCCAAATTTCCTAAATAAATTAGACTCCTCTTCAGGACTGGGACCTACATGACCTTCTTCAACACCCATGTGTTGCCCATCTGCAATTTCAGCCACACTTCCCCTTTGCCAACAATTTGAAAAGGCTCACCAACCCCTAAATAAATCTTTTCAAAGTCTCCATAGACATAATCATGGAAAAATACTCTATTTTGGGTTGCATGGAAAGAGGCAATAGAATCTATAACCCAAGATTCTACTTTATCCAAGGAACATACAAGAGCATCTTGTGCAACAATACTTGCAACATCTACTTCTTCATTTCCTTCATGCTGATCTTTTACCAACCAAAAATCTTTCTTTACCTACTCTTTCTTTCCATAATATAGTAATTGATCATTCTTGCCATTGAATTCCTCCATTCTTAGTGTACTTTCTTCTACCATTGCTTTACTCCCACTCAATTAGAAACCCCTGAGAGTGACCTGTAATCAAACACTTAACATGCTCTGACCACCTATTAGTGTACCTAACCAAGCTCTGATGAACCTGCAACCTCGCTCTAATACCACTTGATAGTGGTATCACTTGGTGAATCTGCAACCCAGCTCTGATACCACTTGATAGGACCTAGGCTCACAAAGCTCTAACACTAATTGTCAGGACTAAGAGTAGAATTGATAACCTTTGTATAAGCAACTAATCATGGAATTTAACCAAAAATAAAATGTAACTAGAATTTAGAAATAGCACAGAATATGAGAGACAATACACACTTGTATTCAACTCATCTAGAAGGACATATAATAAATAGATCACACTCTTCCCACACCTCTAGGGCGTACCAATAATTCTCCCTCAAGAGTTCTCTCTCTCAATTACAAAAAAAATCAACTCAAACACAGAGTTTTTATTTCAACCAGTCAGTAACAATACTACCAATACACCAACCAGGAAGTGACAATCAACACAATCATTGTTGCCTAATTCCAGTACCAATCAAGTACATCACGTACTCTAAGTAGATCTCCCTGATCTTGCTACCTATTGTGTTGTAGATCTCCTTTGACCTTGCTACCCCAAAAATCTCCTTTAACCTTGCACACACACACACCTGCAGATCAATCGACCTTACTTACCATGTAGATCTCCCCTGATCTTGCACACCTATAGATCAACCTGGTCTTGCACACCTGCAAACCTAAATGTTACACTCATGAAGAACCCTTGTCCTTACCTTACCAAGTCCTTATGATTCTCCAATATTACAATACAACCCCATGGGCCTCTTAAATAAATCCCATACAAACAATAATTAGACTTCCTAATTACAATAATTAGAAATGCAGACTAAAGACTAAAATTAGTCTTTTCATGCAAACTGGCAATTCAACAAAATAACTATTCATGTAACTAACAGTTCTAGAATGCATAGGTGATCGACAGCAGTTCCTATCTATCTAGAGATGACTGATGTCACCTAATCCATGACTGATGTTGGTAGCTTCTTGTCTACTCCTGATCGACGTCGGTTGGCCTGACCAATGCCAATTATTGTGACACTCGACACCTCTTCCATGTTTGCATCAGTGAAGCTTTTAGCTCCACAACCTAACATAGGTCATAGGTGTTTATTACCTTCACCCTTGTTTTTGATCTAATACCTAAATAGTAATGAGGCTTTAGTACCTAGATCCTCAATTGACTTAGACTTTGAGCCATTGAAAAAATAGTGCCTTTCATTCTCAAGTCTGTTATACTTAGCTTCTAGGTGTATATTTTTCATTCTTGAATGAGTAGAGGTTAAACCTTCATCCACATATTTTTATTGGAGTTAAAGGGAGTAACCTTATTCTTGGAGAGACATTTATGAGCCCATTCATCCATCTAACTACCCTAAGACAATGACTCCCACCATACCATACTAATTCTATGCAACTGTTCATATATACATAGAAGGAATCTTAAGTAAAGGAGTGTCATCACATTTTTTCCATCCCATTATGATGTTATGGTGGTGATCTCATCTCACCATCCTCCTTTATTCATCACTATAGACATGATTATCTAAAATTAGCTTATTTATGGCATTGTCAATGAGGAGGAGGAACCTATCTGTAAATGTCCCTTTTAGACTGAGTCTCAACCACCTACTAGTGGAGTGAGGGGTTCAGACTTAGAATAGGTCTATAATTGTATAAAGCTTCTCATGGTGGCTCTTATTAAATTTTAATTTTACCTCTTAGGTACACATAATAGTCCAAACTCATGTCTCCTATAACTTTCTCATTTACCATTATCCTACTAATTTTAGGCTCTTAAGGTCTTACTATAGATGTTATATTATATGTTAGGCCTTATTTAGAGAGTTGATGGTATCTACATTTTTAATTAATGGGGTTATTTGGAATCACCAACACCTTGGGTTTCCATCAGTACCCTTAAAGTCTCATGAAACACAACACAATCTTAATTTCCTTATTTAGTTAAACCCAATCCAATGGAGGTAGTTATAGGCATATGCCCTACCTTAAATGAGACAATGATTGGAGTGAAGGTGTGAGGTGGATTGGTTATGGTTCCAAATTGAATTTTTCATTATCAAATTTGATATAATTCACTTCCCTCAACATGCTAACTATAACTCTATCTTTTACCCTTAAAACACTATCACCAAAGAGAGGTATACCTTGTTATACATACTAGGATAGTAAAAAGTATCAATTGAGATGAATGATCTAGTATAATTTATGGTGTTCATGTGACACTAGGTCCTCATTTAGATCATCATAATTTACCCCTTCTATCCTTTATAACTTACCTTGAAATGCCTCCTTAGTCACTCATGGAGTGTTCCCATATAAGTCTATTTTAGTGGACAAAGGGTTGGTTGTAGGTGCTTATGAGGTATCTTTAATAGGGTTTATGACCAAATGAGTCCAACACTTTCATGATCTCATGAACTCCAAATGTTACTAAGGATGTATAGGCTCATATTCCATGAATTAGGATTGTTAGGTAGGATGGGTGGGTGGAGAAGGATGGGGGTGGAGTGATAAGGAGTTAAGAACACTAAAATAGGGTGAAACACAATAGGTTAATAGTGATGAAAATGTGAAGTGGCATTGGTATGGATAGTAATGAAATAGAGGGGAAGACCTCTTATTAATACCAATTACATGAACCTTGGAAGACCTCAGACATAATATTAATACAATATGAATATTTTTAAGGGATTAAAAAACATACATTTCCTTAAAAACTCAAAAAACCTTAATTTTCCCAAACAGACCTTAAACTCTACTAAAAAAGAATTGTGAGTTTGGGGGAGTCAAGATATGGGGTCTCTAGGCCTTTGAGGATACCAAAGAGGTCCAGGAGCTTGTTCACCATGTGATGAAGAACTTACATCACCATTTAAACATATTTTTCAATGCTTCTGAGCCACACATAACCTTTGTAGGTGTCATTGATCCTTCAATAATGCTATCATAGTGGGCTTCACTTATGCATGAGTCCATTTTCTTTGAGGTATCCTGAGATCAAAAATGATATTTTACATTCAAAAATGCATTTAACTCATTAATAAATCTCTAAAACCTCTTCAACTCATCTTGTAACTCATGATAAAGACATGAAACCTCAGTTCAATGCAAAAATTTCATGTAGGCTATACACAATGACTAATCATGAAAATATTTCATTTCTATAAGCTCAAACATGTGAAAAAAACTTATAATTTTCCATGGGAGGATCCTTCAAGACTTTTAAAGTAGGATCAATCATTAGACTGAGCAAACCAGAAAAAAACACATAGAAATCAACTAGCTGAAGTTCACTTGTGTAGATGATAAGTCCATACACATTCTTTGAATTCTTAAGGAAGGTTCATAAAATTGAGGAGACCAATTTCAAAACAAATTTCCATGATAATAATATAGTTGATTTTAATTTTCATGGCCAAGAGCTGGGACCTCCACTCTCTCTCCTTTGTATGATACAAACATAAACCTAAGGAGTTATCCAAGCTTGTAAAGAAGGGTTGATGATGTATAGATCAGTTTTGACCTTGTTTGTAATTAATTTACTATGAAACTTTTCAAATACATCATACATGACCTCACCTTCATTCCCACATCCTCTACTATATGGTTCAATCCATACCATTCTGTACAAGTGCAAAAATGCTCCATAAATAGTGTTTTTCCACCATTTTCTCCACATTAAAACTTTTAATGCCATAGGGGGGTCAAATGATGAATAACATGAGTTATCAATCCTTTTAAAACAAGAAAAACATGGGAGGGGAAGTGAAAAATCCATAAAGTGGCATGAGGGGCCCACTTGGCTAATGAAAGAGTGTGAGTGGGCCTTAAAGGGACTCTAAGTGTAATGAAACACTTAGGGAGAGAAATTTAGTGTGGAAAACATGTATTAAATTCTCCCTTTTAATATAATTAACAATTTTCTTTCCTTTTTCTAAATTTTATAAGGCAAAATAGGCTCATGAGGAGGTTTGAGGTGTATTATTGGTTTAAGAGGGGTAATGAAGGGGCTAGGTAAACTTAGATGAATACACCATAGACAAGGGAATTTTAACACGTCATGATCTTCATGTTAAGGCCTCAAACATTTTTACAACACCTTCATATTACTATAATACCAATATACTTCTCAAATAGGACTAGACACTTATTAGTTTTTTAGGACCATTGACAACCATCTTTCTTGCTCTAAGGCACTATGACACATACCATATCATCCTAATGACTTTAAGATACTCATAACACCATGGATCAAACATGAACTATGGAAAATCATGACATTTTTAAAGGATTTAAAGACTCTTAATAATAAAAGGGTGACATGGCTATGTCGAGGATCACTACAAGCAAGCTAAGATGGTGGTCACTAACTATTTTCAATATCAAGGGTTTAAATTTAACCTATGAGGCCAAAATGTCAATCATAATTTTTTATTAGTATACCTCACCTACACTATTATCTCAATTGATATCTAAGGTATGGTAATAGATGGAACTGTTACTAGTGACCATTATGTAGCTAGATATGGAATATGTAAGGGATACTCATATGGAATTCCCCTAATTGTAATAACCTGATTAACATGTATATAATTAAGACTTTTTTTTATGTTAGATTGGATGGATTGAAGTTTTTTAATCGAAGGCATACCTAATAGTATGTCAAATGTGTTGGCACTAGTACTACTATGAACTAGTGGTTATGTGTGTGCTACCAAACTATAATGGAAGTAATATACCCTTGATGGATCTCTAGAAATTGAAATTAAATCCATGAATTAATGTATCTATTGGATACATATATTGATATGAATATCCCTAGTGATGTAAAAGTGTAATATTACACATATTATTTCCTGACATGTTGTCAACCATGACACTCTAAAGAGGATGATGATCAATGTAAGATAATATAAATAATACATATAAATTTTAGTCATCATCAATGATATCCTATTTTTTTAAAGTGATAATAGGTCTATCTAGCACTATAATATGACACACACCAATGATATTATGTAGAGGGTGCATGTCCATTATATGAGTATGATAGGATATTGGTGGTGGATGTTATTGATAAGTAAAATGAACACTTAAAGTGTCTATTGTCTCATTATACATATGCTTTTGAACTAGATAAAAAATTATTTTCATTCCTTTCACTTAAATTGGATGTGTTTTGGGTGTTTTTAGGAGTGCTCACATCAATGATATTAACTATCAAATCTTGGATCTTATGTCATAATTTGATAGATCTATTTGTAGTATTGTTAGGGGCCCTACGATAATAACAAAATTCATTGGAATAATAATTATTTGGAAGAGACCTATTCTTATCAACCTATTTTATGTGAGGGACAACTATTACATTTCATTCCAAAGGTCTCTAGAGATCATGATCTGGTGGTTCAGGAAGATTTGTAAAATGTCTCCTTGGAGGATTTGATAAAACTAGATGAGGTATGGGCTTTGATGTTGTGTTAATTATCATATTTTCCTCATTATTGTTGTCATTAGGACTGACCTTGTATGGGGGCTTATTTTAACTCTTATTACTATAATCTAACCCAATTATACACTTTAACTTTCTCATGGAGATAAGTTCAACTTCTCATTCCTTCATTGTATGGAATAAATCTATAAATGATGGAAACCTTTTTAATAATATAGATTCATGTAATTATGGTAATGAGATTTTATTGAATTTTTTGTTTCTCTCTATCTACCATGGGGCTTGTCATCTTTGATAATATGGTTTTATATCATAAGACATATTCAGCTATTGGCTCATTACATTTTTGTTTTAGTTGAGCCACTTGAGTATATGAGACAATGTCACTAATGTTGATCAAAAAATGTTTCAAAAACATATATTTGAGTGGATTAAATGTTTTAATGGACTGATTATGGAAATCATAGAACCATTGTAATTCATAGTCCTTTAAAGTATAAGGGAATAAATTAGTTAAAAACTAATCCTTAGACACTTGGTCCAAACATGTAGTGTGAAAATTGTGTAGATGATGCCTTGGGTTACCCTTACTATCATAAAGAGTAATTTTGGGTGCCAAAAATCTATATGGTAAAGGATTTTTCTCTATATTCTATGCCAAAAGTGTATGTCAGAGAACATGATAATATAAGGTATGAGATGGTCTATTAGCACCACACTAAAGATATATCACCTTGGCATGCAAAAAATGGATCTCTTACCCAAGGGACTATACAAATATAGAGGAGGGATGTATATTATATATAAGAGGTGTTTCCAATAGTGATATTTGGCTAGTTATAGCATTTTGTTGTAGATTCTAAATTATCCCAATAGTAAGTGTAACAATATTAACATGTGTGGGGATAGAGGATTGACAACATGATGTGTTATTTATTTTCAATATAGCTTGAAAAATTGTGCATGATTATGGAGATAATCCTAATTTTTATCTCTAAAAAAATTTAATATCTCATCTTTATTTATTATAATAATTTCATCATCGAGGAGGGGGGAGTGTTTCCCAAGTCCCCTCTTGTGTATCATCAAGTTCTTGATTATATTGCTCATGTTATAATGTATTATCATTAAATTCCACATAATCAGGATGTGAAGTATCAATTAGGGGGTTTTAATTGGTAATTTATCCATGGTATAAGCTCAAACAAAATGAATATGGGTATTCTCAATAAGATAACCATTAATCCTAACATTTCTTCTTAAAGTAAGAGATATAAATTTTTGAGATGGCATATAATAAAAAAACTGAGTGTTTCTAAAATAGAATATATGAAATATAAAAATAGTACATAACAAATGGAAATAGGAAAAATAAGGATACGAACCCTGGGGGTATTTAGGGTAAGGGTTTAGATGTTATTCAAAGTAATTTGGGTTCACCAAATGATTTAACTATTTTTGGAATTAATGTAAAACCCTAAGTAGATAAGGATTTGAGTATATAAATTAGGGAATAAAATACTACAATATCAATAACCATATATTTGTATAATAATTGATTTACTTGTTTAGCCTATAAATAGAAATGAATTATAAATGAGATAATTGGAAAATAGGACTAAAAAAATGAGTGGCAGACTAGAAACTAATGTAATAATAGGGTAGAGTGTCATTATCTAGAAATAGGTGCCATAACCCTCCTTATATATTTCCATGACCCTCTTTACCAATAGTTTACTATGATAATGACCTTATGTGTTACACTATTGACCCTATTTATATAAAATAAGTAAACATGGGGTAGATATTTTTTCTATTATAAGAATCTTATGTTTACATGATCGAGACTTGGATCATCCTATGTGGTTCATTTTGATTGACTTCACTATGGAACCCTAAGCCTCCATATTTACTAGGGTTTTTGATGAACACAAGTATAATAAGAGTGGAATTAGTAGGTTAGTATGAACATGACCTTAACACCCCATGTGTTAAGCATTGCCTAAATACTAATACCTCAAAATGGGATCCTCCAAATCTAAGTGTTAGTGTAAGTGAGAGTGATGCTAGTTTGCCTGAGTATGAATGATAATTTGAATGCTTTGAGTTTAACTTGAAACTAAAAATCTAAGTAAAACTAAGCTCTGGGTCATTGGAGATGTATGTATGTATAAATAAGGGTAAATAGGGATCAATGACCTTAATTTTCACAACTATTAGTGAGCTTGTTCATGATAATTTCCATCTAAGGAATTAATGAATGAGAGTGTCTTTTATATAGTGTTATGGTGTTTGTCAAGACATGATATAGTCTAGGCTAACCCTAGGATGCTCCAAGGAATGGAAAAATATTCATTAGGTGTAGAAAGAGATAAAAGTTAATAGCATTGTCCCCTTTGCCAATTGTGTACTGCACTATAAACCAATGGGTTCATGCTATTGTTTGTGTGGTTGACACATGTGTGAAAGGATCTAGGATGCCTAGAAAATGATTTAATGTGGCTTTTGATATATTTAGACATGGTTTGAATGGACATATAAGCTATAAAAAGATAAAAAGAA
>JARHVA010003866.1:1062500-1215000 GCA_037957365.1 Torreya grandis | reverse complement strand
CCTATGAATCACTTATCTTAAAATAAAGAGTTATGTACACCATATGTTAAATACAAAAATGTAATAATTATAGACAACTAAATTTTATATTATACACTTTGAAACAACAATTTTACCTATATTTGACATACATGACTTGTCTGTGCACATTTGGCTCTTACTCACATTGTATCTTATTCATTTACTTATATATGGATTTCGCTGACTCAACTTAATTTCATTATATTAAATATCTCCCTAGTCTATGCTATAATTCTTTATGATCCTAAGTATATTTCACCATGTTCTTTATTACTTCTTCTCCCTTCTTAGAATTTTTTGGGATTAGTTAGACATTGATATTTATTAGTAGTGTACACCTTCCCTAAAAATATCCTAGAGCTTCCAATGGATATATTAAAAACAAAAATATATCCCATGGATCTCTAACATAGACACCATCAATTTTAATTATTCATAAAATAGATAAATTCATTAATAAAGACACAATGTATTAACTATGTGTAATATATAATGTATGTATGTAAAAAACAAGGGTTTCACTATAACAAGACACTCTAAAAGACTACATATCCATTAGCTCAGGAGATGACTGTAAACTCTATTATTTTTCATAAGAACATAAATGGTTATTATATAGGAAAAGTAAGATGTGAGTGAGAGATTATTATTGATAGACTAAAAGGTAGGATAATTTCCCAAGTTACGCCTAACACTTCATAAAAATTTGAGGATAACTTCCACATTATTTTTGTATTTAATAATTATTTTCATATAATAAATCACACCTTGGTAACAAATCTACCTAAGGTGGACTTCACATCAAGTATGAATAGGAAAAACTCAACACCACCTGAAGATTAGTTTACATGATGCGATAAAAAATAAAGTCTTATTCTCAAAAGTATGGGTCCCAACAACTAGGCTTAAAGAGGTACCCATGTACATCAAATGATAAAATAATAATAATTAATTTTTTAGAGAAAATTTATATCGAATATAATGAATCTTCCAATGTAATGAATCAAAAGTAGTTTATTTCTATGAAAATAGTGATTTTTAGTATTTGTTTCATATAATAGAATGCATGGTTAAATGATTATAAATAGAGTTCTATGGATCTTCTCTAGGAAAAAAATATATTATAAATGGAGTGTTATGGATCTCATGTATGAAAATAACCAACTATTGCATCTACTAGGAACAATCACTAGGTACATATAATAATTTAACAACTAAGGAAGCATTATAAGTACACAATACCCCACCTCCCCCCTAAATGCTAACTAAGGAGTGAATAAAAAGTATCAAAATATATCTAAAAGTATCAATGCGGTAGGTTGTATAAAAATCACAAAAAAACCTCAAATGAGAGTGCCAAATATTCCACATGAATTAAAAAATAAAGGTGAAATAAAAACCCTTTGAATAGATGTATATTCAATCTTTATCCAAACATAAGATCTAACAAATCTTCATTATGTACTACCAAAACTCAAAATATAGTCCTAAAAACATGCCAAGTGAGTTGAAAATCTATTTTAATTTTCATTCATTGAGACATTCTTAACCCTATGAATTATCCAAATCTACATGGATCATAATCTACATGGCTTGACAAATGACCTCACACTATCAGATTCATAAAAAATGAAGGTTAAACTAACTTTATCTAGAACTCTAAATATAATTTAAATGTATGATACACACCAAAAACACTAAGATGAATAATTGACTAAAAATATATTATATGGAACTCTTCCATCTGTAGATCTATAACTTATACATAAATCCAATTGACGGAGTAAACTATATTTGAACAAAATAAATGAGATTTATGAATAATTTTTCATATAAATTGATGAAGATATAAATAAATATCCTTTGTACTTGAAGACTACTAAGAATTGAAGATTTAGAGTGCTTGAGGATCATCCTATACTCTTTATCCTCTTGATATTCTAAATAATTGATCTTTTTGAGTGATATGGATATCCTCTCAAATACTCTCATTGATATTCTCATGAAAACCTAATCTAATACCATATTGTTAATGAAAACATATCCCATGGATCTCTAACATAGACATCATTAACATAAAGTATTCAAATAAGATATATATTAACCAATAAAGACACATTATATTAACTATCTGTAATATACAATATATGTGTGAAACCAACAATGGTTTCAATATAACATGACTATCTAAAATACTACATCTCCACTAGTTCAGGAGATGACTTTAAGCTCCATTACTTTCCACAAGAACACAAAGGGTAATTATATAAGAAAATAAACATGTGAGTGAGATTATTTTTTGTGGAATAAAGGTGGGAAATTTCCTAAAGTTACACATTACCCTTCTCCCACTTGAAGATAAAATCCACATTAATTGTGTATTTAATAATTGTGTGAACATAATAAGTCACAGCTTGGTAAGACATATAACTAAGATAGACATCACACCAAGTGTGAATATGACACACTCCAACATGATATTTTTCAAATTTAAATCTTTCCCTTAGGTTAGTTAATGAATTTTTCACATGTAAATTATAAGGGGGAGGGAATCCAAATATTCATCTATTTATATAAGACAATCCTAAGGTATTGTTCACTTGGTCACTACTTGGAAATCTTGTGCTCTTTGGAGATGGGAATGTTGAGGTGTCATAAATATGATTAGCTAAACTTGTTTTAATTTGGTGTTTAGTATGTTTTATTATGAACTATTATATATGTTATCAATTTATTGATATGTTACGATTGTATGATATATGGTTTGATCATTTGTGATATTTCTGAGATAGTTAGATGATATAATTAATTATGATTGGAATTTGGATATTGAATGATTTCTTCATTAATGAATATTTATTTTAGTTTTATTGGATATTTATTTAATGTAGTTATTATTATTGAGTAAATTTATTACCATTTGATCATTGAGATACTACTGATGCTCCCTTTTTTGGTGATGGCAAGGACAAGTTATTAATAATATAGGTTGGATTTATAACTCTACAGTAATGGATATTGATGATTAATATATGATTTTATCAAATTGAAATTCAAATATTATGATTTTTATAATTTTTATCTTGACATGTTGGATGATTATTCAATGATGATTTTGATTTATTACTCTATGGATTAGTCATTTTACTTGACTAGTTTTTAATGTTGATTTTTTGATTGGAAGTTGTTTATGTATTTTATCTTAAAGTTGGTTAATTATTTATCTTATTATTTTTTTTATGGATAAGTCATTTAATTTTTTTCATTCATTTATTATTTTAAATGTGTGTTTGAACAAATCTTTTTACTTATACTTAATGTTTGACTAGTTCAAGATGTTGTGGAATTCATTGTGTTGGTTTCATTATTGCTTTGCTAAGTAAAGTGGATGCTAATGACTAACCTTTACTAGGTCAAGGGGTTATAATTATATTTGGTTATGATTTTTTCATTATAATTTATAAAGTGGTCATGAGTGGATTAGGATTGACTTACTTTTTGAGGCTTGGTGAGTCAATTAGTTTCAAAGGCACTATGTTTTGGTTATTTGGTTTTAGTTTTAATGGAAATCATAGTGATAGGGTTACTCTACTAAAATTTTGGTAAATTTTCATGGGTTTTATATTGGACCATTATTGGACAAGGAGTTCATTTCTTTAGTTACTATTAATGGTAAAAATAAAGGCCACGTGTCAGCTCGTGGTTTTAATAGAAGAAGGTAAAAAATTAGATGAAAATGTGATTTTAAGGGGTAGCTTGTATAAAGTTATAGGTCTCGATAAGGTGTAAAAAAGAGGTGAAACTCCCTCCTCAGTGGTACATTTTTCATCTCAACATATTCTATAGTGAATCAAGTAAGTGGGTCCATTTTTCATTTGAGATTTGTAGTCTGGTTATAGTTGTAGTTATATATAACACTAGTGGTTTAATCTATTTCATGATATTATTTGTTTCTTATTAAATGAAAATTTCCTACATAAAAACATATAAATGTGTTGAAATTTTAAATTTAAATCCTATGTATTTCAAATTTTTTTTAGTTTGAAAAATGGCTCTTTTCTAATAAGAACCAGAATCAATTATATGGCTCAAGGTTTTTGTAATTGTCCATGCTTTTTAGATTTTACCCATTCTGGGTGGTTGTCATTTTTTTTATCACAAAAATAACTATGATTTAATTAGTAATGAACTATACCCATATGGTTTATTATAGTTTATGTTTATTTGGAATTTTAGATTGTAAAAGAGTATATGTGGCAAGGGTTTTTAGTGTGTTAGAAACACTATTGTTTTTTATAATGTGGGATTTTATTATTGTGATAGTTGTTTCCTTTTATTAAATTTTTTTTTAGTTTTTAAGATATTATTTTATGTGGGTATACATAGCTTAAATCATAGGTTTCAATTATCATTTAGCTTCATTGATGGGTGTTTTAATACCACCATTTTACTATTGATTATCATTTGTTACTGGAATGGTGACATTCTTTTCATAGTCAATTTTGTATTACTTTTGCATTTCATGGTATAGTGTCATTGTGCCTCCAATGATAATTAAATCTTGGTTGATATTAATACATGTAGGTGTTGATTTGACTTCAAAAGTTATCTAGTCATGAGTATGATTATATTTATGATTCATAGTATGTATTTGGTTACTATTATGATTTTATAATATGGTTATGAGTTCAACTTGTTTTTTTTGAGAACTATGGTAATGTATAACTATTAGTTTAATGTTGTAGAAAATTCAGAGTCAAACATTCATTCGATTGACTAAGTCAGTTCTAGACTCATTACACTAGGCACAAACATGGGGCTATCTTTTTGAATTCAACATTTAACACTCATATATGTCAACATCAATTCACATAAAGCACAGGCCTTATACACTCACTCAAAGTGTAATAGAGAAAGAATCAGGGCCCACATTGTGCTATTTTTGTTATACAAATCATGGCTTATGGGACTTGGTCAATTCAAGTAGGATTTCACGTAGATTCCTTGAAACAAGCCTTTCATGGAATATTCTTATTGTTTAGTAGGTGAAAGCCTATTTTGGGGTGGTTTTATAATCTTAAGGGTACAAACCTTGGACAAACTAAGCCTAACATCATACAGGTGCTAGATGGGTCAAAGGGTTTCTTTAGTTTAAGTGTTCATACTAGGCTCACACTTCATGTGAGGATATCAACACTTGGCATGGAATCTATCTATACTTAGTCATTATACAAGGTATGTTGACATCATCATTTAACATAAGAATTCCATTAATGCTCTAGACTAGAAGCTTACAACCAACATTCTTAACATACATGAATTTGAATAACACAATAACTATTACATTCATTGTGTATTTAACTAATAAATATCAAGGACTCACCAACAAAATAGAGAATAATTTGTCACAACATTCATCACCATTAATCAAGATTTAAATAATATAGAGTTCATAGTACTTAAAATAGAGTAACCACCTTATTCAATCTACTTAATGGCCTAGAGGCTCACATGTGAGATTGGAAATATACAAAAGGAGACTTAATGGCATCCATGATATTCCTAATATTAATGGTATCCATCATAATGAATGAATAACCAAATCTCTAGAGCTTTGATACATTAATTTGTGTATTCTTTCTTGACTAGTTTGAGCTCCTTTTATAGCCTACAAGAACATCTCTACTAGGGTGGAATGTGGACACCAAGTGTTGAGCTAAAGCCTTTGTTGATCATTCCATTATATCCATCACCTTATGTCTTTAACACTATGGTCACCATGTCTCATCCAACCTAGAAGATGTCATGGGAATCTTGGAAATGGTTAGCCACCTACCAGCTGGCATAAGGTAAGCACCAATTCCTCTAGCTAGTGCCATAATGACAAAATAGAAATCATTAAAAATGATCACCTCATGCCAAAGTGTCTATCATACAAGCTTAAATCCCATAATTTAAAAAATAGGGGCCCAACATTACCCAATACAAAATTACTAGTCCATCCTCAGACTAGGCTATTAAAGTCTTTGGTACACAAAACTTAGGTGCACTCTCTTTAAGGTCAATGTTGAACTCTTCAAATCTTTGGATAATGCACTTGATCTCTTTAGTGGCACTATCTATTTATGTGGAGTTAGTGATAAGTGTGAACACATCAGTCTTGTCTAATTCCTTCTTGAATGCCTCTAGACTTGCCTTGGCCTTTGTAATACCCTTATCTAAAAAATTTCCTTAATCATAAGCCTTAGTTTACAATGCATGGAAGAGTTATTTTAGGTTATAGTCTTAGTCCTTTATTTGGGTGCTTAGTGCATTGACCTTCCCCATTATCTATGTACACTCTAACTTGATCATAAAATACACCTAGACCATTAGATTATCTTTTTACTCCTTTTCCTACTTGAGGCACACATCTATGACTAATGCTTGGTTAATAAATCTCAAGAATATGTAATCGACTGCATCTACATCCTCCTTTAGCTTTGTAAATAGGTCATCAACCTCTTCAAGATTAGAAATAAGCTCCTTTTGTAGCATGATGTAAGTATCCCTTTCTTCTTCTTGTGTAGGCTCCAATTTCATCTTTAAGATCATCTATTTCACTATCACACATATTTTATCAACCTTAAAGACGTTTGAAGTATCTATGCCAACCAGAAGGGATGGTTTGGCTATCTCTTTTCTCTTTCATAGTTGGTGTAGCTTAAATTTCATGGCCTATGATTTATCTTCAACATCCTTAAAGAGTTTCTTCCATTTGTTTGCCCTGTCATCATTGATGATATTTTTATGCACAACTTTAGTAGCCATTATAATAAGCACATTCATAGAAAAAAATAAGTTCATGGTATGAGATTTGATGATGAGGGAGTCATGCCATTCTTCAGGTTCTTCTTCACCCAATATGGCCTTTCAAGGAGCCTCAAAGTGAGGCTTATCCATGTATCTATCAAACATAAATGCAAGTTGTTTGCATGTCTTGGCTATGGTCAATTAGAGGGGCATTAATTCAAATAGGTAGAATTATTCATCCTTCCACCTCTTCTACATCTTCCCTCTAATGCTCAGCGCTTTTTTATCCTTCTCAATGACAATTATCTCTATTTTCTCTTCCTCCTCTTTAATGACACCACCACTTTCTTTAAAAATTTTCTCAAAGAACTCATCTTATTTTTTTTGGAGGGGTTCTTCCTCAGACTTCTCCCCTTTATCCACTTATTCATCCTAGGATTTCTCAATGCTCACCTCTAGGTCTATTCCCTCAATGCTAACATCACCTTATTTTTGTTGGGTTTCTTCTTCAGTCTCTTTTTGTTTTTTATAAGGCACTAGTATCACCTTCCTTTTCTTCAAGCACCCCTTCACTACTTGGGCATGCCTATTGTGTAACTTCATATAATTTTTTGGTGGTGTTGCACTAAGTGATTTATTTTCTTCCTTAATAGCTAGTCTCACATTTTTGGGGACCTTATTTATCTTATTCTATTTATTAGTCTTCTCTTCCTCAACCTCAACCTTCTCAATATATTCCTGACTTAGGCCTATTTCATTACAAGACCTCCTCTTCTTCTCAAACACCAATGCCATCACACTTTATTCCTTATTGTGTCCCATTTTACTCCACAACCTTCTCTTCTCCTCATCTATTTATGGAGGTTATGTGGATGATTATATTGATGGGATGTTCATCAACTTCTATATTTATTTAAGCATGATGATTGTGCCACTTTAGAGGGCCTTTTATTCATTTGTGGCGCTAAGATCATCTTCCACTTATTATTATTTCAAGATGTAGGTATTTGTTTATTTTTATTCCTCCATATCTAAATCCCTTTCATGCACGAGGGCCTCTTCCTCCTCCATTTCTACTATAGTTATTGTAAGGATCACACCAAGTCCCTTTGAATTATTATTTTTATGCTTCTTACTAGAGGAATAAATCTATATAATGATGGTTACATGTTTCTAATGGGTTGGAAGTGTTTATTATTTTCCAAAGGTGATCCTTAACTTGATGTGCTCTTAGATCTCCTCAAGTATCTCTCCCCATTTCTTTTAGGGAGACTTATACTAAATTTTTAGCATTATCTTCCCTTATTCATCAATTAAGAGGGGTGATAATCATCTTTATAAAGGTTATCACCCTTATTCTATGGATTTATCTCATAAAATATATTGAAGATGCACCTAGTTATAATTTCCCTCTAGAGGGGATGGAGGTACATTTGATTAGAGTTATCCTCCTCATCCTTTGTGTATTTTTCTACTAATCACACATATTGGTGCCTCGATATTATCCTTTCTTGGTCCATGGCCTTCATTGGGATATCCATTTACTATGCATTTATAATCTTCCTTAGTGCCATTATGAAATATTTAGCAAAAACTGCATAAGGTAGTTTAAACTAGTCGAATAGGTTCTTATTTTTGAGCACCATGTATACTACAAAAAAGTGTTGCATGATGGAAAAGTTCACCATGACTAACATGTACTAGGGGATATCCTATGGGATGCACCATTCAATCCTAAATTCATCTATGTATCAATCACATCACTCCTATACTCTTGTTTTGTACTTTTGGGAGAAGCTAGGTGGGTAGGTGAATTATTGATACTTAAGAATTGGGGAATAATTATATGGTGAGAACAACCATATATTTTCATCATCACCATTAGGCACATTGATCTCCTCCATCACAATAAAAATTATCATGGACCCCCACCAAAAATTCTCATTCACTATGTGGTATTCTAATGTATTCTTCACCAACTCCTCAACAATAAATTTTACAATATTGAACTTGACCCCTTGTGCCATGTGGTGGGAGATGCATAAGTACATCTTGATTATTTTGATCTACCATCTTGTAGAGTATATATTAGAGCTCATGAGGTGCACCATTACCCTCATGTCAAGGTCCTATATGTCTTTGATTAGGAATGTGAACCCTACCTTGTAGTAGCCTAGGAGTTTTACAACCTTCTCCACTTCCACATCATCCTCCATCATCTGATAGATGTCTATCCCTATACCTAGGATCATTATGATCCTACTAATGAGTCATTCCAAGATCTGCATGTGCTTCCATGTGAAATAAAATTGATCACCATGGACATATGAGAGGAGGATTTACACTAATTTCTCTAGCTTGTCAAAACTTGGTGGCTCATACTAATAGGTTGTGTTGGTTGTCTCTAGCTTGTCTTAGATGGAAATGTCAAATATCATTATGCCTAGATTCATATTTATTCTTGTGTTAACCACCTATTCTTGGTTGAGCTATTATGCATTATTCAATTTGCAATGGTTGTACACCTTCAACTTGTACATGTGTTTGAAGGATACATGTGTCTCCCCCATTATGACCTCGGGTGGAAATTACATTTCTTTATATGTAATATTTACACTTGCCTTAGGGTCAATCTTAGTGATGCTAACACTTTCTACCATCTGTACCTTTTTTTTCGTGATGGCTATTTCTTCTACCATCCACACCTTCTTGGTGTCTTTCTACACCTATGATATACCTAAACTTAACCTCTTCTTGGCCATTTTGAATTGGATGTTATTGAATCATGGTCAATTGATCTTCCCAAAGCCATTAAATTTTATTTATGCTTGTTCATATTCACAAGGTCTATGACTATAACTTTAGCTCTTGAGCTTCATTCACTATTAATGGTGGCCTTGACATCACTCAAAATTTTAACTACCTAGTTTTCTTGAAATTCTCTCTCCACATGCCTCCTTTCCTATATCAACCAAAATATAATATGTTTATATTTTCAACCATTCTTGTTTTGTTGTTTTGGGTGTTGTTAAATTTCACTTTAGTATTATTTTCTCATTTGGCTCTAGTTCAGATTTTACATTTGGCTCTATGATTGGGTTCAAATTTACACAAGATTTGTAACCTTTTCCAATTTATCATTCGCTTCTTTATACCTCAATTTTAGCTACCTTATTAATAGCTAATGAGTAATGTCATGGTAATACATGAATTTATTTAAATATACTAAACCCATAAAATTCACAAAAAACCACTACCACATTTGCATTTATTGCAGATATTCATGCCTTCACCATCACAGTCATTAAATTATCTTAACAATTTATTCGATGAAGTGATAGTTGATTCAAATTGTCACTTCCTAGAAATCATTAGGTGGATACTATCTACTTTGATGATCTTCCTCCTATTTATCATTCACCTTAGAGTGACCTTTGACCTTCTTATGGAAACCTAGGCACAACACTTTCCATGCATGCAATTTAACCTCCTTGGTTATATCTTCTCTTCCAATATAGTTCTATTTCTTGGTCAATTTTTATATAATTTCATCTCTTGATTTAACCTACCCTATCCCATAAAAATTCCTATGATGGTCCTCTAACACTTCATTCTCTAGGCTTCTTATGCATTAGCATCTTGTGTGCCTTCCTTTATCAACTTGGTACTCACATCTTTCTAAATCTGGCAAAATCCATTTGCCTAAAAACTTAGGTTTCTAGCCTCAAATTATTAGAAATTAATCATGTTCAACTCAATTGAATGGAGTTATGTGTGTAGGTGCCATAATAGTTCTCCTATATCCTAAAATCACCTTGCTTATTCACCTTACTAAAAACAAGACAAAATATTAGAAAATATTTGGCTTGTACCAAATTTTATTTTGGTTAGCACAACATAATTTACTTGTGACCAAAAATTTTATTTTTGATGGTGTAAGTTCCATTATATTATCTATAAGTACTTAATTAGTTACCATTAAAATTCCCAAGTAGCATTTCACCCATCAACATGTGTAGCTTGCATGTGCCAATATCCAATATGATATGGATGACATAAGGGCCCATACACCTAATCTACAACTTTCCTAGGTGTTTGAGGTACTTGGATTCATATAGAATGACCAATTCTCCTTTAATAAGTACCTTGTGCTTGATATGTTTATGATGTCATAGATTATAGCATGCCTTCTCTAATTGTTGGCTCCATCTTGCTTGGGTGAGTGTCTCATCTAAGTGCTCAAATTCCTTTAGGTATGCTCTTAAAGAATCTTGGTCATCTAATTGACTATTACACATGATGTGTAATGAGGGAACTAAAAATTTCATGGGTATAATGGCCTCTATGCCAAACACTAGCTAGAATGGTGTGGCCTTGTTTAGGTGCTTATATGTAGTATGATAGGCCTATAATACTACTGACACATGATCATCCCAATATTTGGAACCAACATTTCATATTTTTGTGTGGCACGTTCCTAATATATTATTGAATTCCTCAATGGTGACATTCACTTAGGGATGATAAGGTGTTGTATTATGGTGTGCCACCATATATTCAATCAAAAATATTTGAATGGTCTCATTGATACTAATGATACTAAATTGAGTGGGAACCCATAGATACTAATGATGTTATCCCATATAAACCTTATCATTGTTGTGTCTATGCAATATTTGGGTGGCATTACCTCAGCCCACTTGGTGAAATAATTTATGGCTAATGTAATGTATCACATGCCTATGTACCTCACAGTAGGGGTAATAGGTCCAACAAAGTTAATGTCCCATGTTTCAAATGGTGTCTAGGAAAGAATGGGAATGAGAGGAATTTCATCTTAGTGGTTTGGTTTTCCTATGCACTGGTAGATGTCACATGTCTTGATGCACTATTTTGCATCCTAAAAGAGACATGGTGATAACAAGCCTAACTTCAACACCTTTCAAACTATAATGTCTCAAACATAATGGCCTCTAGTAATCCATTTATACACCTTTTGAAATATTGAGTCTCATTAATGCTCTAGGACACATTGTTATAGGACCTCATTATGGCTAAAATTGTATAGTTTCCCTCTAATAAGTTGAAAAGGGGTGGTATGAACTATGAGATGCTTCTTCTCTTTGGTTATCATTATCTAAGGTGTAAATATAGATGTTATGAATGTAACAATCTTTTCCAAGTCCTTAGGGATGAATTATACCCTATAAAGCTATGCATCAATCATATCATCTTCTATAGGCACTATCATAATGCTAGAGTTAATGTGGAATAAATGGTCTAGGCTCAATTTTTGTTTCCTAGGTTTGACTAAAACAAATAACTAGAAATCTTGAAACAAACTATCAATCAATATATGCACCCATGGAGAATGGGTTTGTTCACTAGGTAATTAAGTTCCTTATGATTAGTGAAGAAGATGAAGGGGTTCACCAAAAAGTATTTCCTAAACTTCTTCAAGGTGTAGACCATGGAAATCACCTCGTGCTCAATTATGGTTTATTTCTATTATACCTTAGTCAGTTCTATACTTGCAAAAGAAATGGGATGATCCATTTTACCTTTACCTAGTTGCACCAGAATGGTACCAATTGTAAAACCAGATGCATCAACATGGATGTGGAATGGAGTCATCCAATTAGGAAATTTTATTATTTGTGCACTTACTAGTTTGAGCTTCAGTGTTTTAAATGCATCTTATTACACTACACCTCAATAGAACGGGACATCCTTGCAAAAGAGATCTTTTGGTGGTGATGAAATATTTACATAGTTATTGATGAAATTCCTATAGTAATCATAGTTTTTAAGAAAGATGTGAACATATTTCTGCATTGAAGGGGTCTAGAGTTGAAAGATGTTTGTAATCTTCATGAGATCAATGAGTAGACCATCTTTGTAGATGATGTGCCTAAGTAGAGTGCCTAATGGTGTTGCAAAGATACACTTTTTAAGGTTTAAATAAATTTTTAGATGATTGCACCTCTCAAACATCAGGTGTAGGTTGTCATAGTGATCCTTCACCAATCCATACATAGTCCAATAATTTAAGTACACTTGGAGGAACTTGTAAGTGAAATCCTTAAAAGTAGTGTTCACCACTTGGGAGAATATGAATGACACATTATTGAGTCTAAAAGGCATCACATTGTATGAAAAACAAACCCATTTTATTGCAAAGGTCATTTTGGGTTTGTCATCCTCAATATGGACTTGATAGTCTCCTAAGAACCCATTAGTGAAAGTGTATATTTTATATCTTGTGATGCCATCTAAAACATCATCAATGAATGAAGTCAAAAAAGGGTTACTTATGTAAGAAACATTTAATAATCTATAGTCAACATAAATCCAAATGTGCCTATCCTTATGGATACTAAGAACCATAGGGATAACCCATTCAAATTCTTGAATACGGTAGATGATTCCTATGACTGGCATAACATCAATCTTTGTTTTGACCTTGGCATGAAGATTTGGGTTTATCCTTTAAGGTCACTTATTAATAGGTCTTTCACCATAGAATATATTAATGCCCATATTCCCAAGGGATGGGTGTGTACCCTTCATGTCCATATAGTTCCTAGGGAACAAGACTTGGAATTCCTTTCAAAGGTCCATAATGCATGTTAGCTCTGTATCAAACTAATAGACACCTATAGTAGTAATCTTTGGTTCCCCATCTAAGTTGACATCTACCTTTATCATTTTTAGTGGAATTTGGTATGGTTAATTATTCTCCTAATGTTAATTCTCAAATTTATTACTACCCTTATTTGTTTCTATACAAATGTGGGTAAGGTCTTCTTCCTATGGAACACTATCCTCCACTTGGCTTACTAACTTCCTTTTACCTGTTAGGCTTGTCTAGTTGTGTGCCTTCTATGTTTCATCATCCTCATAATTAGAGTAAATATTGAGGGTTTAATATTTAAATAATATTAGGATTTCCAACCCATTTTCACCAAACATGTCTTTCATGTGCTAATATAATATTATAATGTCCTCAAACACTAACAACAAAACTATATGCAATGGCTTGATCAATTCAAGTTTTTGTAAAGAAAAGGTGGTGTGAGTAAACCAATTATTGAGTGCATCCAAATTGGATATCTTATGGTTTATATCATTAACATTGTACCAATCTCACACCCTTGTATTCAAGTTCCTATAAAATGCATGCTCCCATAGGTTCCTCAAAGAATCCTCACTACAAACAGTCCATGTTTCTTTACAAAGGTGCACATGCACAATGGGGTCAAAGTAATAGAGTAATATGGAATGTTTAGGTCCTCATTAATCTTCCTAAATATATTTTAAATGGATACCTTCACATATTGACAATTTGGCAAGCTAGGCCTTTGCACTACCTACCAATGAGTGGTAGTGCTCTTCAATGTGTACACTAGTGCACCCATCCTATCCAATTTTTTTTAGGATGAATGATTTGAGGTCACATACATAGTATTTTATTGGATTACTCCCTATATATCTTTGGAGAATTAAAATATTACCATTACTAAGTTGAAACACTCTCTTTCCCTTATTTTTAGTGTAAGGGGCCCACCTTTTAGAAGCATGATCAATTTGGACCCAACATGTCTTCATTGGTTTTGATGTCTTTGCATGCACCAAGTGGTATCTTTAACTAATGGTCTCATATGATTCTTTGAGCCATCAATTGTAGGCAACATTGGTAGTATTTGAATCTAATTATCCATCTTTCCAAGAAATAACTCCTTGATCATTGTGGTTTATTGTCTTGGTTCCTTGTGTCATGATGTTATATATGTGGCTAATCTCATCCTCCAGGTCTACACTCTCAACATAGGGGGTCCATGGTCACTTGGGAGGGTTATAAATACCCTCTCCTTGCCATTTTAAAATTTCTTTTAGCACCTCTTAAAATACATATCTATGTTGTTCACATAGCACTATGGCCTTCTTAGAAGCACTGGGTAGTTGTCTTGTTCTCCAAACTTGATCACTTTAAAGTCAACATAGAATTTGACACCCATGATATTATAACTACACTCTTCAAAATTCCTATGGGATGGACTTTGGTCTTATTGGCCATGATAATTACATGAGAGGAAGGCCTCAGGGTGGCCTCTCTATCTTATCTTATGCATTCCTAGTCAAGATATTAGTCTCAATGCATGTATCCATGAGGAACTCACACACAAACCAATCATAAATGGTGGAATTCACAAGGATTTATTGATCATACTATGAATTTTGTGTATACCAATATTCTTTCACCCACTTCATGTGTGGTGTAGCGACTTCAACAATATTTTTCCTTGTATGATCCAAGAGTAATTTTTTCAATAGGGGCAATATTCATTCTATCTATAAGAGGCACAAGATCTTCATTAATTATAGTATCTCCACCTTCTAGGTATCTTATTTATTTTATGAGGTCATAATCCATCCTTCTAAGTCATGTGCCAATTATAAATCTCCTTTTAGGTTTTGAATGGCATTCATATCCTAGTGTAATACATCTTTTTGGCATGATGGGTCTAGGTTAGGAATAGCTTTGGGTTCAATCCACATTATGTGCTTAGTAGGACTCTTTTACCTATATTATAAATGTAACATAGTCATTGGTGCAACTAGTGGCTAAATGATGAATCACTATGAGTAGTCACCTTTAACTTGATTGTCTCTACATGGGTTAGTTACACCTTTAGAGTCCATTTCTCCATTTTTGACTCACACCTGATCATCCCTACACCCTTATCTTTACTATTCCTACCTTGGGTTAACTTATTATATAAGTTGGGGTATTATTCAACCTTATGGGCCCCTTAATAATACCCACACATGGGATGTGTAGGGGTAGTCATGTTGATAATGCTCAGTCAAGACACACTTCTAACATGAGTGGGGTGAAACTATTACACCATCACATCCTCCACCTCACCCTCTATCACCTCATTTCATCATAAACCCTATGTTTTATTATTTATATCCTTCATTTCCTTGGTTAGTTTTCCTTCTAACTATTTTAGTGGCATACCTTGTGCCTCTTTCCATGTTTTTATACATCTCTTCAATCACTCGGCTATCAGCTATGGTATGAGTGTAGGCATAGCATAATAGATATTAGATGGTTGTGTTGACCTAGCTAGCATGTTGAAATAAAGGGTAGTTGTGAACATCATGCACCTCTAAATAGACATCATAGCTTAGAAGTAATGTGCACACATTCCTTCAAGGGCAGTTATTCCTATTATGGCCTTCCACTTCACAATTGGTACACCATAATACACTTTAAATGTCTTGTGATAAACTAGTAGTAATATTTTGAAGTTGTGAGGATATAAATACAATCTTCACCTCCATAAATGTGATGATCCATGTATCAAAACTTCTAACTAACTCAGATCTGAGCATGAATCCAAGCACTTCATGAGGGTTTGTAAAGGTATTTATGAAAAATTTATCTTCAAAGTAGCACAAGCAACCTTCCAATGAACCACTATGCATGATGAGAAGGGTGAATGTCCTAAGGAAGCTTGGAAAGGATATTTTTGAACCTTGCATCATATTTTTTGACTCTTTTTGATAGTCTTTAGGTGATCCTTTTGAGCATGATGATGCTTTGTTTTTCAAACTCTAGTATGTCAAATTCCTATAAGAATGACTCCTTTAGGGTATCATAACCTACCATATCTTGGTTGGGGTCAAATTTCCTACACTAGGTATAAGTATGATCAAGTAGGGTGGTCACAAATTGGGTTACCTTACTCTCTGATTGGGTTATCACCCACATGTGCCACTATAGTTCACATTTCAATACATTCTCTGTGGCATTTTCCATGTTGTGATACTCTAGTAAGTGCATGGACATTTCATATAAAATTTATTATGGGGGAGTAGATAGGATATGAGGTACCTATCCCCTAGTGTCTATGTAGGTGATAGTCCTCTAATGCCTCCAGCCACTAGGTTAGGATCCAACCCCATAGTTACTACTGGTGTCATTATTTTCAGTGGCACCATACTACTAACTTATGGCATTAGACCAATTCTAGTGGGTTATTTCCCACTTTGTGTCACTAACATTGACTGATATAGGATGTTAATGCTCAAGTTATGTTATTTTGAGCTAGATCCCAATGGTCTAGAGCTAGTTTCACTCACCTCCTTGTATGGAATAATTTGTTTAATCATAAAATTACACTATAAGTCTACAAATCATCTAAAATCTATGTCGATAATAGGGTCAATTATCACTCTTGTATTTTCTTCAAGTGGGGTATCTAACATGAGAGCATACACTATAGGCTAAAAAGGGGTAGGTGCATCATGTGCATCTTCAATCACCAAGTCTTGTAGGAACCAAATGGATTACATGCCTATCAAATATTGAGATTGATCCATCACTTCATCATATCTCTCCTTCTCATGTTGTTGTATTTTAAGAGATCCTTCCCCATGCCCTTCCTACTCATTACGATTTCTCTCATCACTTCCAAGTTCTAGATCTTCCATCATCCTACACCATATCTTATTATAAGTCTATCTTATAATATCTCTAGTTTTAATATTCTCATCCCCTTCCATTTCACCTCACCTACACATCCCCTTTTCCCCCTCTGCATTACTCATACATGAAATAACTTTAGCCTTCCATCCCCAAATTTTCAAACCCATAATCCACCATTAGTTTATTGATGTCTATGCCAAAATATTTCACAAATGTGCCTTTGGGTTCATGCAAAAATTTATATTCTACTTCCTTAGGCCATGAATATATTGAAATGGTGAACTCAAGCATGTAACTATTAAATGCTCCTTACCACCATTTGTCTACTAATCTAGTCTAAGTGGCATCAAGGGTCTTGAGCCTCTTTAGGTGTTATTTTTTCCACTCATAGCATTGGCCATAACTCATTATGTGGGTTGCATATACAACTAACCACCAATACACATGATCAAATAACTCATAGAAAAAGGCCTCATACAAAACATCATACAAGTTGTTCTGAACCCACTTTCTTGATTTTTATCCTCTATGGGTTGAATGATTCAATATAAATCTATCTTCCACCTATTACAATAAGCACTTGATGTTTTCTAGGGAGATTCAAAGAATCACTTTGCTACACAATTAAAACAAACAAATTTAACATGAATCCCAACATTGAAACCAAAATGTTGTAGAAAAGTCAAATTCAAGAACTTATTTGATTGACTAAGTCATTTTTGGACTCAATACAACTAAGTGAAAACATGGGGTTATCTTTCTATGATCAACATTTAATACTCAAATACACCGACATCAGTTCACATAAGTCACAAGCCTTATGCACTCACCCAAAGTACAGTAGAGAAATAACTGAGGCTCGCATTGGCCTAGTTGTGTTGTGGTGTAAATCATGGCTTATGAGACTTGGTAAATTCAAGGAAGGTTTAAAGTAGATTCCTTAGCATAAGAATTTTTTAGGTTATGCTTAGTGTTTAATAAGTGAAATCCTATTTTTAGGTGGTTTTATAGTCTTAAGGGTGTTATCCTTAGATAAACTAAGCCTAGCATCATACAAGTGTTAAATGGGCCAAAGGATTGCTTCAATTCAAATGTTCATAATAGGCTTGTACTTCATCTAAGGATCTCAATGCTTGGCATAGGATCTATATATACTTATTCATTATACAAGGTATGTTGACATCATCATTTAACATAGGTACACCATTAACTATCTAGACCAAAAGCTTGTAAACAACATTCTCAACATACATAAATTAGAATTATATCATTATAACTATTACATTCATTATGTATTCAAATAATCAATATCAAGGACTTGTCAACCAATCAAATCATAATTTATTATAACATTCATCACCATTAATAAATCTTTAAATAATAGAGAGTTCATAGTACTTAAAATAGAGTAACCACTTCATTCAATATTTTCAATGGCTCAAGGGCTCACAGGTGATCTTAGACATATACAAATGGATCCTTATGGCATCCATGTTATTCATAATACTAATGGTGGAAATCATAATGCATGAAAAACCAATTATCTAAAGCTTTAATGCTTTAATCTATATCTTCTTACTTTAATGGTTTAAGCTCCTTTTATAACCTACAAGAACATCTCTATCAGGGTGAAGTGTGCATGCCAAGTGTCAAGATGAAGCCTCTGTTTATAATTCCACTATATCCATCACCTTGTGCCCTTTGTGTTGTAGTCACCATATCTCATCCAACCTATAAGATTCCCTAGTAATCTTGGAAATGTTTAGCCACCTACCAACTAGCACAAGGTAAGCATTGATTCCTCCATCTAGTGCTAAGATACAAAAATATCAATCATTAAAAATTATCACCTCATGTCTAAGTGTATATCATGATGGAACTAATCCCATACTTATAAAAATAGAGGCCCAACATATAACTTGAAATGTGAAAATTTATGTTCTGGATGTGGGTTTTGGGAAATCTTGTTTATTTTAGGTGTATTTCCTTATAATTTTGAATTGGCATTAAGGTATTTATGAGTTACTTTAATAATATGTACTATTATAATTATACACCAATATTGTTATGTGTTCATGAATTAGGTAGTATTATGATGATCTATGAATATCAATTCTAAGTGTTCTATATAAGGGGCATTCATGTTAAAGTAACTTATGAACAAATTACTCTTTATTTGGATTGTTGATATATCTTCCAAAAGTAATTTATTGCAAGATGCCCTGAGAATATTCCAACCTCATGAGCCATCATATAATTCACTATTAACACAAGTCTATTCCAACCTAAGGAAGAGGTGTGTAGAAATAACAAACCACCCCAATTCTACATTTCCTTAATTATTGGTGAGCATCTCATACATAATGATATGATATATTGAGGCATGAGAAGCTCATTCATGCTGAATGAAATCATAGACATGCAACGCATACCATATTTTTTATCCGAAAAGGAGACATTTAATTAGATGGAATAATAGTTAAAACGATGAGAATTGTCAAGGGTCTTAGTCTCACTCTACATGCATGCATGATATTTTTCATTGCATAGGATATCATAATCATTCAATTACCCCATTATTTAATAATATGCCTCTTTATGGCCTAGGGAATAGGATAAATAATAGTGAAATTGCATCATGAACAAATATTTTCCACACAAAGTTTTATCAAGTATTATTTTGATATTTTTTACAAAGCACGCGAAAAGACTTATAGGCTTTTCATGAGTGGTTACAGGATGCAACCAACTTTCCCATAAAAATAGATTTATTAAAAATCAAAATAATAAAAACATTAAAATAAAAACTAATTTAAAATATAAAAACTTTGGATCATAAACCCAATAAACTCCCCCTTGATCTAAATGGATATAGAAGAAGATCCAGAGCAATGACTTTAAAATCATCAATGAGTATCTCTGCTACATTTGAAGGCTAACACACTATACATTGTGGTACTAATCACAACTAATTTTGATCCTTATATAATTCCATTTTATGAGTTGTGCTATAAAATTATAATGAACACAATCAAGGCTTACTCATCCCCTATGATCATCATATCATACTATAGTAGAACTTGATCAAATCATGTCCAACTACATCAACCCACATAAGGTCCCACATAGGAACCTATCCAAGTGATCCTCTAATAATTTATATGGCACATATATCAGATGTCCAACAATTTCCAATAATTACTAATAATTGCCAACATCGTATGCATGCCTTTGCTCAACACTCAAAATGTTAGCAAATCTAATGTTGACTCGTACAACCACTAACGACTAATAAAAGGCCACTATGAAATATCTTACCCCCTATCAGGTGAGAGGTGAGAATTTATGTAGAATAAAAACAAATTTAAACTAATTTTTCTACTCCATGTCATGAATACTAGATATAGAAAGCCAAAAATGGAACTGAAAGCAAAAATGCAAGCCAAAAATTTCTATCCTAATAGTAAATCCATACTCCAAGCAAATAAAAAACTGGAGAAGGAAAACTATCCTCTAACCTCCATATATCCTATAAAATCCATTTGGATCTATTTACCCTATTATATCCTTAGGGACCTATAAATTCCATAATATAACACCATCGTCATTAACAACACAAGTAGTGGGACATGTTTTAACTTAGTTTGATGTATATAATGTATTCAGAGAAATTTACAAAGATAAGGTGTCAGATTCCACCAATAATGCACTCATTCAATAAATTTGGAATAAAAATCACATAATGAGGCCTCAAAATATAAATTTTACCATTTTAATGTGTCTGGAATGTCGAAAACCATAAAGATTGCCTAGTCACATGACCACCTTTCGACTACAATAGTTGTAAAAATGTCATAATTATACCCTTATATCACCAAAGTCATTTTACAAAGCCTTTGAAAAAGTAATATTCTCTTTAAAAAGCATATACCAAAAATAAAATATTTTTTCAAAAGGGAGATTGGAACCCTTGACCTCTTCTTTTCAAAGCTTTACATAAAATAAGCCCTTCCAATTGCTCTAAGAGCACTCACAAGTCATAATGACAAAAAAATATATATATAAATTAGATTTTTTGGTCTATGTGAGTAAAAAAAATACTTGGGCATGCTAAATTAATTCATATAAAAATATTTTTCCAAGTAAAAAAATCCAAATGAATACATAGGTTTGCTAGGACCCACAAACCCTATGATTTTTGAAAATTTTAATTGAAAACTTTACCAAACCAAAATTTCATTATTTCTAAAAAATTCCAATGCTATGTGGATGCCATGGATTCTCTAGAGAATTTTGAAACTACTTTCACTCTTGTTGGCTATACAAATCAAAAATAGGCCATACAACTCAAGATTTTCCTCATTTTGGGATAACCAAAAAGGATTTTGATGAGGCATATCTAATTATAGATGAGATAGGGCACTAAAAAGGCCATACTACTATAAATATCGGTCATACACACATATATTGAGCTTGGATAACATCTCAGAGAGATTTAGATATCAGATTTGATGTTTTAGCAATTTAAACATAGGAAAAATTGAGCAGATTCGATGTTTAAAAATGGAGGCCATACTATATAAAAATAGTAGTTTCCATATTGAAAAAAGCCATAAAAATGGATTTTGGGTATAAAATAGGATTTTAAAATCTCATTTCATCAAAATTAAAACCTAAAAACCATTCCATATTGATGAAAATTGAAGGATTTAAATCTAATGAAAATTTTAGAGCTTTTTCAAGCTCATGGTTGTACAATACATGTTTATTACCATGCACGCCAAAGTAAAATATTTAAAAATTTAATATTTTTATAATTTTTCATAATAATAACCTTATATCAAAATCATATAGGGAATACCTTATATTAATATAGAAATGAATTAAAATTTTCACCTTGATTTCACCTGAATTCACCATGCTCTTGAAAACCACACTCTGATACCATTGATGGCCTAAGGAGCAGGAGAAATAATAGTGAAATTACATCATGAACAAATATTTTCCACAAAGTTTTATCATATATTATTTCAATATTTTTTTGACAAAGCACGTGAAAATATTTATAGGCTTTTCATGAGTGGCTATGGGATACAACCAACTTTCCCATAAAACCAACTTTATTAAAAATTAAACTAATTAAAACATTAAAATAAAAATAATTTTAAATAAAATACTTTGGATCATAAACCCAACACCTCTCTGGATATTTAATTGTGAAGGCGGGTGAATACCTATCTTTGGATTGGTCACACATACCACTCAAAACTAGACATGGGACTAAGGTGACCATCAAGGTTGAGCCTATTTTGAAAAATCACATATATCCATATACTCCTAGCCTAGTTGATGCAAACTACACATTGTTAGACCAAGAGGAGAATTCAATTGTTTATTACACTGACATACCCCATGAATATGTTCTAGGTGACTTACTTGATGAATGGGCATGGAAGCATTATGAGTGTGATTCATATTATAATGTAGAGGAAACAAGACTATGCACATACTACATTTTTAAGGAGGATTCCTTAGTACCTAACATTATATAGGTGAAAGAAGACCTCAAAGGCATATGGTAGTTATACTTAGATGGCTCCAAAAGCAAAAATGGTTCAAGAGCTAGTGTTATAATGGTCTCCCCTCAAAAGGAGAAATATTTTCATGTATTTATATTACAATTTGGTTACACAAATAAATTTGTTGAGTATGAGGCACTAATTTAGGGTCTCCAATTGGTGCATAATAAATGAATCAAGGTTTTTCAATATTTTAAAGATAATGAGTTGTTGGTAAACCAGGTTATAACATGGAACTTTTCTAAAAACAATGTCCTAAGAGCTTATAAACATATGACATGGGACATGATTTAAGTTTTTTTTTTAATTTTAATATCCATTCCATACCATGGGCATAAAATTATGATGCCAACAAGCTCAAAATAATGGGTTCATAATATGACCTCCCACATAGTATAAATAACTCATTTGAACATCTCATAAGACTCATATTCAGAACAACAATCTCAAACAAATAAAGTAATTAGTATGTATTTAATAATGATAAAAAATTATCAACTTGTTACAAAATAAAGCTGACTATTATGTCAATGATCAACCTCAGATCCAAGCATAATATGGAGATAATATCATTAAACTAAAGGGAAAGAAGTTTCCTAGGGGCTAGTCACACTGAAAATCATCTTCAATTTTGATGACTAGTTGAAAGGTGAGAGGAGAAACATGATGGTGAAATAGGAAATCTTAAAGTTGATGGTCATCTCTAATGACAAGCTCTTGAAAGTTGATAAGGTATACTCCGCATTTGAAGTCAAAGAATTCATTAAGCTAAGTAGAAGATATGATGATATCTTTACATGAAGATATAAAGACTCTAGGGGTTTTGATCTAGGCTTAGCCCAACATATGATTGAGTTTGATCCCAATAAAAGGCTAATCAGGTAGAAGTAGTGGACAGTTAATCCAAAGCTGAGTCCTTAACAAGGAAGGATCTCTCAAAGCTCATTGACGCCAACATAATATTTCTAATCAACATTCCTCATGGGTGACCAATCTGGTCCTAGTGCACAATAATAATTAATAGATATAATTGTGTATATACATTAGGGAATTAAATAAAACCTTCCTCAAAGACCATTACCCCTTTCTACCAATGGAAAAAATTCTACAAATAGTCATAGGCACAAAAAGGTTTTCACTGCTAGATGGTTATTCAAGATATAACTAGTACTTGTCTAGGAGTGAAATTAATTCAAAATTACATTTACCACTAAGTGGGGTACCTTAGCATACAAAAGGATGCCCTTTGGTTTGATAAAGGAAAGAGATACCATCAAAAACTACATGGATATGGCATTCAAGGGATTCCTAAATAACATCATATTGGTTTACCTTGATGACATAACTATTTTATCAAAGTATGAAGTAAATCTTTTGGGTCACCTACAGAAAGTATTTTAAAAATGCTAAGAGTTTGGGATATCTCTAAACCTAATAAAGTGTGTATTCATAGTGAATGAAGGAAAAATTTTGGGACACACATCTCTAAATATGGATTCATAATTTATCCTAAATGATTCAAGGCCATTTTATTTCTCCCTCTCCTAGGTCATAAGAAAGGTATCCAAAGTTTCTTGGGAAAAATAAACTTCATCAGAAGATTTGTGTTGAGTTTCATAACTCTAGTCAAGCCCCTCTCAATAATGCTTAATAAGAGTACTACATTCAACTAGAACCAATAAGGGTTAAATAGTTTTGAGGCCATCAATCATGCTATTGTGTAAGCTCCGATGTTGATAAACTTAGATTATGATAATGATTTCATCCTTTATGAATTTGGTAGAGCTAAAGACATCTCAACTATTATTTCACATCATAACAATGATCAAATAGAGCATCATATTACCTTCCTTATCCATCCACTCAATATTTATTAGTTGTGTTATATATTTTTATAAAAATATACCCTTGTGGTAATAATAATGCTCAAGAAATTTAGTCACATGCTTTCCAATAACAAGATCCAACTCATGGTCTCACACTCAAGTATAAAGGAGTTACTAATTAGAAAGGACATCAATGATTAGAGAACTAGTTGGGTCATAAAGGTGATGGAATATGACATCGACTTCTAGATCACTAAGATGTTACAATGTAAAGGACTCTATAATCAACTAGCAGAGGATGTGAATAATGAAGACTACATAATTATTGCACTTCATGAAAGCCAACAAGAATACCAAGCTATCCTAAGCAAGCTAGACTAAAAGCATTAGGATATTCCTTCAAAATGATATATATATATATATATATGTAAGGATTGAAAAAATATAAGTGAATACACTTTATATTACAATCCATTCCCTATGTGCTTATTAGTGGTGTCATTTTTAAAAGAGATATCAATAAAATCCTCTTATGATGCAAAGAATAGAATCAGGTGAATAAGATCCTAGAAGTGTTCCATGATGGATCATTAGGAGGCCATTATTTTCTAAATGCCATTGTATTAAAAATCATGTAAGTTGGTTATTATTGGCTAACTTTATTCAAAGATTCCCATGCATGGGTGTGAGGCTACAATAAGTCCACCTTCTTTATAGGTAAGTATAAATTGGCATCCCTACCCCTGTGTACAATACAAGTTGATCATCCATTTGTGAAGAGGGGCCTAAACTTCATCAATATGATATATCTATCATAAATCACTGTACACAAATAGATCCTCATAGCAATTGACTACTTCACAAAGAGGATGGAGTTAATTTTCTCAAAGATCTTAATGAGATTTACATTTTGGACTCTTATTAAATCATTGTCATAAGTATTGGTTTTTTGTCTCTAATTATATTAGATAGTTCACTTGTTTTCCTTAGAGATAATATTAACAAATGGGTAGTTAGATATATAATCCATTTGAGCTCCTCTTTAAACTATTACCCCCAAGTTAATGGTTTGGCTAAATCAACTAACAATAACTTGATTTTCATCATCAAGTAAACCAAGGAATATAATCAATTATCCTAGCATACCAAGATCAATAAAACCCTCTACATTGATTGAATAATGTTAAAAAAGGTGTTGGGGAATTCACCCTTCATGTTAGTTTATGGAAATGAAGGAAATTTACTCACATCTCTTGAATTGACTTTGATAGAGATATCTCATAAATTGGAAGTGAAATAAATTTACCCCATGATATTAATGTTAACTAAGCTAATAAAACTCAAAAAACTTAGGTCATAGGGCATGTGCACTATGGATCTTCAACAAACATAAACCAAGAGATCATTTAATAGAAGGGATGTTGATAGAAGATTCTATTAAGGATATTTGGTACTCAAATGAGACATATAAAGAGAAAAATCTAATAAGTATACAAAATTTGAAATTATATGTAGTGGCCCTATACCATAGTCAGTTGCAAGCAGGCCAATGCATACCAACTTTCAAAACCAAATAGAGAAGTTTTACCTATCCAAATCAATGAGATTCATCTCAAGCACTATCTATGATTATCATGACTACATTTATAAATAGTATTTTGGATGTTTTAATTTCCCTAAGTGACACATGCACATGTTATTATTTAGAGTATTTTCTTTTCCTCTAAGTGTATGTGTGTAGTTCTATTAACTTATTTTTCTCATTACTCTAATTGTCATTAAATGTAATTATTTTATTTATTTATCCTAGTGTAAGGTATCTCAAATCCTTCTAAGGTAGATTGGGATTCTCATACCTAACCATAATTAAGATAAATAATAGAAAAGGATTCTAGGTGACTTCATACCCAATGGATTGCTTTAAGGCTACCAGATTCCTGCTTAGTAGGTAAGTGGACCGTAGAGGTCACCAAAAGTGTTGAATTTTTGAGCCACCCATTTAATAGGAACTAAAATCACAAGGTCCACATAAGAGTTTTTTCACTTCACATTTTCAAGTTATATAAAATTAAGTCTACACACAGATGCTTCCCATCCACTCCCACACTCAATAATCAGCTCAAATTCATGCATCAACTAAGTGTTGATCCGTGCCTATAAAGAGTTGTTAATGCCATATCATGGAAAGATCCTTCATCACATTGACACAGTTTGTAAATTATAGTGTGTGGGTCTCAATAGCTTTAAGTAGTGAATGATACTCATGCATAGGGAACAGCTCCAAATCATCAAGAGTGCACTCAAGATCTTCAATCTTCTTGTGTGCTCTCATTTAAAGATTTCCTCACACTCAAATAATGAAATCTCATACTAATCATATATTTTTACATCTATACCCCTATAAAATTTAGACTATGGAGACCATCATAAGATATTAGGAATAGAAAGAGTTTGGGCCATTATGTATTTTCGTATAAAATCACCCTTAGCACCCTTCATGAACTTATAGCTTCATTGCACAACTAATTCACTTAATAACCTTTATTATGCACTCCCATCCACATAAAAATAAGTAAATATAGTTTAGTATATACTAAATACCTAAAAAATAGGTGCACATGCCAACCCTTACCTACAAGATGATGAGGTAGAACCTAAGGATACACTTGCACAGTTCCATGTCAATAGACTAATCTAGGTGGATTGGTAGGTGACCACCATAAATGGGGATGGTTTTTAAGTTGTATATGGAATCAAGGGAACTAAATTAGAATAGAATTAAATATAAGGTAATTTTATGAGTGTTATAACATGATCGTATACCACCCATGGATACGTATATGTCCTTCATTCTCAAGCACACATGGATCCACGAGTGAACTTCCAACTACTTCCATGATAAAATTGTTAGATCTAAGTCGAATAATAATGGCTTATAGTATTTATTACAAAAATATCGATGATTTTAATCAACCTCAATCTCTATACATCGATTCTAAATTAAACTTTGTACCTACTACATCTAATGGTGAATTGATTATGTATGGCCTCACCTAGTGCTATATAAACCTTGATTTTTATTGTAAAATGGTCAACATTTCTAAGCATCATAACACTACCAAAGTTTTCCCTCCAAGAGCCCATTATTGGTATAACAAATCTTTATGTAATCAAGTTTATAATATTACTTGAGACCTTGAAATTAATAATATTTGATTTACTTTTATTCATTCTATATATTCTATGTGTATTTCATGGCTGTTGATCCTTGTCTATGGGTATTTGTCCCTCTCATTTATGTCCTCCCTTTGCACCTATGTGCAAAACCAAGAGTCCCTACAGGTCTCATATTATGTATACATGGGATTGAGTGGGTGTTATTTATGGACCATTTTTCATCCCTCATAATGTTACACTATGTTCCCTCACCTCTATGCAAAACACTTATCCAATGCACCTAGTTGAAGATATTGTATCTAGTCTATTAGTATTATTATGGTGTTAAGTAGGTGAGGTGCTCACTATATTCTTGGTGCATCACCTTTTTGATTCTATCAATCCTCTTATCTTTTCTCTCACTTTTACCCTTTTCAAGTTTAGGTTTAGTGTAGTCATATATTTCATTCTGATCTTTGTAAGTCTATGTTTTATCCATAATAAAAATACATATAGAATATAAGAAAGTTGACCTACTCTAGAGGTTTGACCAAAGGAGCGAAAGACTCCCACACCTTGGGAATGATCCCATTATTACAATAAGACATTGAACCACTTGTTGGCACATAAGTCTAAGGCACCAGACATGAAATAGCCATGAGTTAGGGTGAATGAGATCTCTTTGCACATTGGTGCACATTTCTATTGTATGAGTGTTTGGTATATTTTTATTAAGTAAGCTTAATATGATGATTATTTTATTGAATATATTTATCCTTTCTTATTTATTTTTTAAACTCCTTCTTAGCCTAACTAATGAGGTGAAGACCATTTAATGGTTTTTATAAATACTCAATTGAGTTTATAAGTTGGTAACAACTTACTTAAGAAGGCCATATAGGAAGGACATGGATAGGAGTGTGTGAATGTATACATTGACTTGCCTCTATCCAAGTACCAAGGGGGTGACTAATTCCTAATAAAGTCATTAATGATTTATTGACTTGGTTTAGTTCTTGTAAGCTATAAGGTAGTTATGGATCTAACTACATTATTTGTGTTAACTTTGTTTGAAATCTTTGTACCATAGTTTCTTATCTTGGTTTTATAGAAAAAATTATGGTTGTTATATATTAGTATCAGAGCAAGTTGTAATACTCTAGGGAAATTTTAGGAATATTATTTATTATTTTTCATACTAAGTTGTTATTTATTTCAACTTAGGATGGTGAGAACAAGATTTGGAATAGATAATAACAACCCAAGGGATGATAACCCTAGGAGAGGTAGACGTAGAGGTTATAGGTCAAATATTCATGAAAGAGGAGAACCTCCTCTCAATAGTGTTAGTAATAATTTTGGAGCCCCTAACCATGACAAAAATAATCTTAATTTTAACCATGAAGTAGTCTTAAATGGGATACTAACTAGGTTAAATGCCCTTCAAAGCAAGCTAGAAACCCAAGAATGTATATTGAACAGATTAAAGGGTGTTCTACCTAAATAATTACCTCTTACAGAAGAAGGGAAAATTGATCAGTAAGAACTACAAGACAAACCTATAAATGTGGTTGATCATATTATTAAATAATTAAAAAATATACCTCCACTAATGGTTTCAGATGAAGAATTAGGTGAGATAATTGATGCATGGTTAGTTAACCAATAGAATTACTTTAGTCTACACAATGTTCCTTCTAATCTTAAGGCAAGAGTGGATACCTATCAATTAATTAGAGTTATATCTCTATGGTGGAATCACCTCTATGCCCTAGAGGGATACCATCCAATGCCTCTTACTTGTCCTACATTTGAAAGGTAGTACAAGAAAAGGTATCTCAGCTAAAACTTTAAATAATAGAAGATAACTATTTTTTTATTGTTATAGTAAGAAAATATTTTAGTTACTGAGTATGAAACAAATTTTTGAACTTGTTGCATCATGCTAATTACATGCATGATGAAGAAACTAAAGTGAATAAATTTAAGTTGGGATTAAAGGAAATATTGATGCATGATGTCAATATTTCTAACCCTGAGAGTTTGACTGCTACCATTGAATCTACTCATTAGGCAGAAGAGAACCTCATCAAAATGTGAGGCAATATTTTTAGAAAAATAAACAAAATTCTAAAATCAATAATCTATCCCCTTTACCCAAGAACTTTAATAAATACAATCAAAATCATATATTTACAAAGAATTCTAGTGGTTTTAATAAATATCAAGGGTAGAATAAAAACTTCAAAATTATAATTTTTCTAAGGTTGTAACTTTTAAGAGAAATCATACCCAAGATGGTCAAAATATACCTATCATTAGGGCAAACACCATTTTTATATCACCCCAAAAGACTATAGTGTGTTTCAAATATGTTGATAATTATTATCTCAAGGACTATCCCAAGCTAAAGTTAGGTCAATCAACCAACCATAGGGTGTATGCAACTATGGATAATGTCATGACCATTTATTTCTTGATAAAAGGGAGACACAACACAATATACTATAAACAAACACCCAAAAATGTAAGAACATACATCATAAATCATTTTGATTGAATGTAATAATAAATCATTATAATATTCATCACTTAATGATTGGGTATAAGCCACTAGCTAAGATCTAAGTTCACTTTATCAAAATTATTCAAACTTGAATGCAATATTATGCCCAAGGCTACAACATAGTGATGTTGAGACAACCACCAAAATTGGCCTCAACCACTTCTAACATAGTCAGGATCCATGTGGTCACTTGGTAGGATATAAGGTCATGATATCTTCTCTTAGGGTTCCCAAGTCCACTCTTACCACATATTTCTTCTTAGATGACCTTGGGAAAACTCCACATGGAGAAATTTTTCTAATATGTTACCCTACCACTCTGTTAGGCAAATGCAAATTCTCTAAGACTATGGAGTAGTGGGATTGTGCCACATGGTAGCATTATACTAACTCATTATCCTATAGGATTAACACTTTATATATATATATATATATATATCTAAAACTATAAAGAAATGGGATTTTTCAAAATGGAAACATTTTACTTATTCATTTGCTATCAATCTTCCTACTCTAAATAGACATCTTTAGAACTATAAAGTAGTGATATTGTGCCATGTAGAAACATCCTACTCACCCACTTTCTTCCAAGATTCATTATCTATAAAGACCTCTCTAGGATTATGGGGTGTCAGGATGACTCCACATGGTAACATATTTTTATCCCACTATATTGGAGGCTTCCCACACTATACAAAATTCTTCAAGATGATAAGTCATTGGGATGATTCCATGTGGCAACATCCTACTAACCTGCTAGCCTAACACAAATCATTCCTTATACTATCCTCTTAGGATCATAGGTCATTAGGATTATATCATGTGACAACATCATTCTATCCTAATAACCCAGAGACATCCATCCTTGTGTGGTCCTCTTCAAGACCATGATTTCATGTAGTAACACCCTATTATACCACTATCCTGGTACTAATCATATTTTATACCAAGTTGATGTCATTCCCAAGTTAGTGGGATGATGACACATGGATTGTTATGAACCACTCATAAAAAAATGTAAAATTGATTAAGGTAAAAATCCATAAAAATGCCCATCTAAGAGACATCTAAGGCAAAGTCCAAGTGGACAAATTAGTCAACAAGGCATATCTGACTAAGGTAAAAACTTGTCATAAAAGGTCTTGATGATCAACTAAGGCACGATTCAATTTAAATCAAAAAGAGAAAGGCTCAAGGCAAAATCAAATCTAGAATAATTCAACCAAGTAATTCTGCTAAGGAATGAGCCAAAGGGAATTGTAGGAGATGTCTAAGGCAAAGAGAGCAAGTTAAAGCAAGGTAACCATCTATCAAAAGAGTGTTTCCATTTTTTCATCTAAATCAAAACCTAAATTTCCTATAATTTTTTCACTATGCTAAAGTATTATGTGTTTTGATGAATGATAAGCTTGACATTAAACCAATATTCTAATTAGTTTAGTCAACTTATCATAAGTCACTAGGCAGTTCAACCTAACCAAATGCTACTAAAGTAATTTCTAAATATGTGAACCTACTATTATTATCCTTATAATATGATACATCAAAGATTAACACAAATACCTATTCATTTAATTAAAGGGATGGAACCTAAACCAAGTATTCTCTTAAGATGAAAAAACATAGAATAGATGTAATGTCTTCATGACCTTATTATTTAATTAATTTTCTACAATGGTAACCTCAATCAAACCTAAAAGGTTCAAACCTTGTCATAATTATTATTGTAAAGCTAAAATATGTAAGTTATTATTTTAAAATGAGATGGTCTTGTTATAGGTAAGGCTTATTGTAGATAGCTTACATAACTACAAAAATCAAAGTAACTATTCCACAAGACAAATTATTAAACCATAATAATATCAAATTCAATTTATTTTACCAAGATAAATTGTTATTTTCAATGAAAACCAACACAAATTAATATCTTAAGTTTCTTCCACACATGGATAGACTTAATTCCCAAATATAGACATACATAATATAGGGAATGTATTCCCTTTTTACTACCCATAAAAAGGTTGATTATAACCAAGGTTAAACCAAGCATGTCATACTTATCTTTTTATCAAAAGAGCCTTATATACCTAAGAGTTGATCCTTATTTGGTAGATTCCTTTTAGGAATATCCATAGTCAAAACCCATTGAGGTTCCTCTTAACATGGATGAAGAATTATTTAATATTTTATATTATTTATATTATGCCTTACCATAAAATGGGTTTGCCATAACCAATTTCATATAAGCATATCACAATATTTTCTTTAATATAATCAAAATAAATAGTCTAACTCACTTGCCTTCCCACTTAGATGTGTCTTCGACATTAAGACCATCTAGAAATATAAACATTATGAACAACTCATAATGCAATACATAAGACAACCACACAATATTCAAATAAAGATATAATATATGCACTATGTCCATTAACTTGGCCAAGCTCAGTCATGAATATACAAGCATCCACCAGGATTCTATTTTCAATAAGGATACCTCACAAGGCATATTAATTTTATATAATAAGAAGCTTCTATAGTGGCTCTTTAAAGTAATAAATAGATTATTCAGCTAGTAGACTTTATAATAATAATAATGGCTTTCACTTGGCCCATAATTAATCATTAATATATAATTAAAATAAGTTCATTAGGGAGCAATTAATATTTGGATTATAGCCAATTATAGAAGGTATAAAAACATAATTAGACTACATCTAAAAATTTTCTCCTCATCAATCTAGGTGTAACTTCAACCAACATAAGGTGGCTCACCTCCCAACCTATTTCCATCATCAAGCAATTGTTATAGGTACCCCCGAGCAAGACTCCTAGCTCCATGCATGTTCACATCATGGTGCAAGGTAAGTAAAGTCAAAAACAATAAATATCTCTTGTGTTCAATGAGATAACTACTCACAAGTCGAAAATCTAAGAATCTCTTAGTCAAGAGGTTACCAACTTCAAATCTATTATCAATAAGTATAAAACACAAAAAGATAGAACACAAAGATCACAAGGATAGAACCCATTAGGCATATAGCCACTAAGATATATTATATAATTATTCATAAAATGGATAATTAAACCTATCATCATGTCCAACATAAGATACTTAAGCCTTCTTATATCATGAATAATGTAACTTCTCAAGGTATCATAATTTTTACATGATCAAACCATAATATCCATGTAAGCAGAAATACAACAATTGGAGATATCATGGAGGAATATCTCAACTATGAACTCCCACATAAGGGGTGATAATATTATGGGATACTCAAGCACAATCATGGGAAAATAATGAAGAGAATAAGTAAATAAACTTAATTACTCCTCTCTAACACAATAACTCACTCAAGAATCACACAAAATCCATTTAGTCAAATAGAAAGGTATTAAAGTCAATAGGATACCTACCAAATGATCCAAGCCCTTCTATATATCTTTTCTGAAGGTTTCTACCAATTGAGACTCTCCTTCCCTAGGATCTCTTATTTTTTCCCTTCTCTTCTTCCTTCATTCCCAAGGTGGCCAAAAGTGTAAAAAGTCCCAAACCCTATTCTCAAATATCCTCCCTCCTTAAATAAGCACTCTCTTCATCTTAAAACCCAATCATAATTTGAAAAGTGTCCATTCTTTCCTTGGATCAACCAACCACTTCTACTATCTAGCACATGCCTTCATAATTAGGTGATCTTTTGTTAGTCCATAATGGTACATAGTGGCTCATACGGAGTCTTACAGTTGATTTTAATATCAACCTAATGATTCACATTGGTTCAATGTAGCGGCCAATTAATGGACAAGCCTAAAAGATGCCACTAAATAATGTAGATGTTCGTCTTTTTCATCTCATGAATTAAATATGATAAACATAAAGGTGGTTTGACCAACCAAATATAGATTACAATCCATTAAACACATAAAGACTAAAGAAAGAGCCAAAAGGCATACAAGTCATTCATTTAGGATTAGGAAAGGTTCAAGTAAGATTTTGGTTAGATTTAGGATCACACATGATGTAAAAATTCTTGGTGTAGTCCTTTTTCCTTTGTTGGCAAATACATGTTCCTACACACTTATTGTGCCCATGTAATCTTCTATCCTAATAGATGAGGCTTAAAATAATAAGTATGCTAGATCATTTACTCAAACTAATGTGTTGATGTATGTTTGTGTCAAATAAATAATGTGAATAGTAGAATAACATTTCTTAGATTATATTGTAGGTTCATAGAAAACCTTGGGGCTTCACTCAATTTTGCTAGAGATATTATGTGGTTACCATCTTTTAATCTACTACCATACCCTATTGTAGGGATAACAAGAATGGGGTAGTGATAAAATCTACCTAAATTCTGCTATGATGTAAATTGATTTTTATTTTATAATATAATACCAAAATATTAAAGAAACAAATGGATATATATAATGATCATTAATCTAAAGTGCTTTATATTAAAAAAAATCATAAGGAGGAAGTAAGGTAGGGAAGAAAATAAATTTTCCTTGCAATAATGAAGACTGACAAATCCTCTTTAGTTCCATCTAAAAATAATGCAAATGAAACTAATAGTTATGAGATCCTAGTGCTTATACCTAGAACATCATAAGTGTATTCAAGATTTTAGGGTTTATATGATGCACATATCTAAAAACGATGCTTGAAAATGCTACCTAAAGTAACCTTAAACACATTCATTAACAGAGTAGGAGGAAAACATAGCATACATAACATACTTCATTAGCATAGATTAAATCACAAACCAATAAGATGCATTAGAAACACTAATTTCAGATCTTAACCATTAAAGAAATCATATCATATATTATTAATAGAGATTGAGAAACATGAACACATGAAAATAATGAAAATAGTAAGTTAATTACTAGAATTTATTTTCTCTTCACATTTATTAAAAAAAAATTATCTTTGGTTTACAATGAAGGGGATAACCCCTATATATAGTCTATTTTAATGCCTCAGTCAGTTATAAAAGGAGCCTAGTAACATGCCACTTGTCAATAGACAAGGTCTTCTATGTCCTAAAGATTAGAGAATATTTTGTATTCAAAAATTAGGAATATTTTACAATGCAATTTAAAGGACCTTGGGACATGTCTCATATTCAGAAGGAGCCTAATAGGTGTTTATTTTATTCCTAAATATCTAGGATGGGATCCCACTAGTATAGATGATGATGAAGCTCCTGATGCAAAAGAAGATAGGGTGATAGTCCTAGTTCAGGAAGAAGACATTCCAAGAGGGGTTGATGAGGTGGTGGCTTCTGAGGTGAAATTTTGTTTTTGGGACTAAATCTATCTTCTCAATGCTTTAGAAAATTTCATGTAGCCACTATTGATCAATCTCAGATCAATGATTGGATCCATTAATAGCTTGGTTCTGAGTTTATCTAGACCATCATGATTGCTTAGGAGAGGCCCCATAACTTCATTGATGTCCATATACTTCTCTATTCTTTGGTTGGTATAGGCTACCAAATCTAATATATCTTGTCTAAAGGTCACCCCTTTGGCCATGGATTTCTCTAGAAATTTTACCACAAATTTCTATAGTTGATCCTTGAAGGCTTATCTGCTAATAATGGAGCCATCTTTGTTGGCCAAATACATAATTTTAGTATCATTTAGTAAGGTGATAACTTTGTCACCTTGTTGTGTAAGGGATCTTCCCAGGGACCTCATATCTTCAATCCACTAGTTCAATTTCTTTATCCTACCAATTACATAGGATTGTGAAATGCTCAAGTCATCCAAGGAAATCAATTTTATGTCCTCAAATTTACTCACTATAATCAACATTTTCAAGTTGATTATCTTGTTGTCATACCCTCCATATGCAACTTATACTTTAAGGACTTTTTTTTATATTTCATATCCATTTACCTTATATTGATCCAAGGTATTTAGCATATCAAACATCTCCTTTATGGCCCATTATAATTTTTTTATGGTATGCTCTAATAAGTTGGCCTTGTGTTTCTACTCCAAGTCAATTACTCTTTGTTTTACTTCCTTAACTAATTTGGTAGTCACATACATAGTTGTTTGGAGAGTAGAGATGGGGTCCTTATCATATTGTTGTTATTCGTCCTACTTGGCCTTTTTTGTATTTGTCAACTCAAATAAGGTTTCTTATAATTTTTAATGATTTGTCTAGTTAGGGTGGGTGACCTTCCTCTTGGTCACCCTCTTAATCTCCCCATCCTCCTTGTCAAATTTAAATGTAACATGGGGAGGGTCTATTATGACCTAGTCTGGGTTCTCCCTAGTGGCTAGTTGCATCTGCTTAATCCATGATTTATCTAAAAATCCACTTTGGGGATCTAATGAGGGAGAAAATCATTGAACTAGAATAAACCCTTGGAAGGTAGACATATAGGAGGTATCAGTGGTTGTGAATAATATAAAAATAGAGCTAGCGGATGGAGAAGGACTAGTTCTAGTTAAATAACTAGTAGAGAATAGGGGAATTTAAGGAAGCATGATAGTAGGCCTCTTCTTAGGAAATTGTGGGTTGGGTATTGGCATAGATTCAAGCATGACTAGGGTGAAATTATCCATCACTAATAACCTAGAAGTGGATGATATGGTGAAAGGGGTGGCAGTGGGTAATATCATGGTTACAAGCCTGATTACAAGTATGTTGAGGGGCCTATAAGGTTGGAGGTTGACATGATTTGGACTTGGGAGTGGGATAAAATACACTTAGAAGTTGTTTATATAATAAAGAGTGGGGAAAGGTAATACATTATTGACCTATAGTACTCAGTCCTTCTTTGGTAGGATGAAGAGGAGGAAATGTTGATGCTAAAGTTTTTGGAGTATAAGCTATTATTACCTATATTAAAGGTGTTGGACTAATTTCCAATTTCCCCCTCAAGGATTTGTGACATGGACTAATAGCCTCCCATGGGTACTTATCTGGTGTTTGTATTGGGCATTAACAAGTCAACATTTTGGTGCAATAGCAAGCATTCCTTTCTAACAATTGGTATCAGAGCTATGGTCACAAGTTCAAATCCCCTCAAATAACATTGAGGGGTGATTTTTGGACTAATCACCAATGTCCCCCTTAGGTATTTTTTACATGGACTAATATCCTCCCATGGGTACTTATCTGGTGTTTATATTGAGTGTTAATAAGTTGACCTTTTCGTGCAATGGCAAGCATTCCTTTCTAACAAAAGGTGATGCATGCATTATAATATCACTTTGTACTTAGGATAGGCTACCAAATAAGACCCTTGAGGTGGGAGCCTACCCAACTTGCTTCCTATAAATAGTCACTCCTTTCTCTAAATTTGGAAATAATGCTTGGAGTATTCTTGAACTGAGTTATAGGTCAGTTGGCCCTTCTTATTCAACACTTAAAGCATGGATAGGAGATGATGATGTTTTTTTTTGAGTATCTTGGTGCTCAAAAAACTAAAAAAACTTAGTGCCATTGAGTCTTCCTTTCACCTATGTGATCCCAAAGACTTTTAGCCTTTGCTTGACCTCTACATTATTAGTTACATTAAAGTAGAACTAGTCTCCATCCTCAGTCTCATGATGATATGAGATAATGAGATTTTCCTTGTTTTTGAAAAAATAATTGAATGTCAAGTGCATAGGGTCCCATTCCCTATCATTATCCTTTTCCAAACTGAATATGGACCTATATTTGGTAGCAACTATGACTAAATGCCAATTTTTAATTTTTAATCAATTAATGTTGAATAATTAAGGGTGGATCAATCCTTCTTGTTTTTGCATAATCCATATACTCCTATGAGTAGTTAGAAGGTAATCTCCTACTCAGATAGCTTATTTGGTACTATGGTTGGCAACCTAGATGGGGTTATCATGATTTCTTTGACTTTGATTATGGTATAGTTAGGGTGTTACTAGTAGCATCCCAATATGCTAAGGGTTTCCCTAATCTCTAATGATAACCTTGGCATAGTTTTTGGGCAAGTCATAATAGGCTTGAAAGGCCAATACAACTATGTAAGTGATATTATTTCCCAAATAGATAGATTTGATCATGTCATCCACACACTTAGAGTGAACAAAAATTTGGTGGACCAAGTCCACATAAGGGATCACCTCTGGATTGGATGTAAGTTTGTATAATCCTATATACTTAAGCACCAAGATGTCATACCTTTCCTCTACAACACTAGGAACTTCCTCATCATCATTGTCTCGGTCTACCATCCTCTCCACATGGTAAAATAAGTCATTATAGTGTTTTTCCTTTGTGGCCATTGTAATTGTATTGAATTTTATGTCTTGAAAGACTATGTTTGTCTTATAGGAATATAGAAATAGAAATTGTTATGTCTTGGTATCTCTATATGATATTGCTTTGGCCATAAATTTTAATTTTTTATTGATAATATTTTGGATTAGCTAGATTTCCAATGAATGCATAAAAGTCTTTTAAAAAATGATACAGATAACTTTGGAGTTTTCAATAGATAACAATGGTGAATGCTAAACCTTGAGACAACAAGTTTTAAACCCTATATTCTTTTATAATTTTGAATTGAAAGATACAATACATAAATGGTAAGTATATTTCACTTGGTTTGACATAAAGCTCAGGTGGATCTTTGGTTTTATTCCAACAACTTCAAATTTTCACTTTTGGGAATTGGCCAATCACCGCTCTTAGTTTATCCACATATCCTCTCATTATAGGATTGAATTTTATTTAAGGTGACTTATCTTTATAACCACTAAAATGAGCCCCATTATCATTCAATTCATATAATTAATTGGTGATTTATGGATAACTACATGTATTTTTGATGTCATATTTGACATGTAATTGACACTTGGTGTCTGTTCATTCATTCCAACCTTTTACTATGGATATTGGGATATCTAGATGGGAAGCATGATATTTTACCATGTGGTATCTTCATATTAGCTTGTAAATCCTTTTAAAAATACCTAGATTGACCCCCTTTTTTATGGATTAATGTAGTCTTTGGACCCATACTAGATTGATAAGTGGCAAGCTTTCATTGGCTCATGCTATTGTATGACTTTGTTATATGAAATGCTTGATAGACCTATTCATTACAAAACCTTTACACATGTTGCCTTTTCATTGGATTTACGTTCACTGGGTCTGATAGTTTCCTTTGATCATGATATCACTATGTAATAAGGATTTCACATGTCACCATCCCATCAGACATTATTGCTTGATAACTTCTACATAGCATCTCAATATTCAAGATTAAGTGACTGAGTGATAGGTATTACCTCATAATGCACTTGTACTATTGTTATAATTTAAATTTTCACATTAGTCTTTGGGGAAAAAATTGAATGACTACCTAACAAGTGTCATGATGTAGTTGGCTCACTCTGTTGTAGGACCTTAAAAGTAATCAAGGCCTTGGAAGGTTGCGACTAGGTGGTAGGTGGCATGAACTAATGGGGTTTATCTCCTTCATAGGTTAAAACATAAAAATTAGATGATAGGTGGCACATTTCCATTTATTTTCTTGGTTATGATACTTGGGAGAGTAGTGGGATCATTATAAGATCATGATTGGATGCCAAGTGTCACACTTATATTAGATTATTGGCATGTGGATTTTTTATAAATTCTCTTCAAATTGGAGATGTCTTGATTGAGTGATAAGTGGAATGTTATGGTTGGGTCATTGGGTCATGACCATATTTGAAGGATAAAGTTTATAACTTTATCTTGAACTTTACATAACCTAGTGATTGATGCATGTGATGCTTCCATGTGTCAATTGAGGTTGATTTGGAATTGGGTTCTTGTATGAAGGAAAAATATGTGAAATTTAATGATTTGTGTGATAAATAAAATAGGGAATAACCACAAATTTATAAATCTAAGTATAAAATCTAACTTGGACCCTCCTTTATAACTTAAAATCAAGGTACCTCCTAGTATTGAATGTTATTTTGATATATCCAAATCAATATTATAGTTCATAAGCCTTAATTAAGTGATTTTGATCATGTTTAAGGGAGCATAACTTGGCCTTTGAAATGTAACCCCTTATAAGAGAAATTTTTAAATAAGTTATATCACTAGAAAACTAATGAACTTAAATGTTAATGAAACATTTAAAAGGTACTTATTAATATTTTCCATGTACCACCATAACTCCTAAGATTTTACAATCATATAAAAGGTTTTATATTATATGGAACAAATAACAAGGTATGTCATAGGGTAAATGACTCAAAATTTCATGGGGTACCCATTTTAGGAAAATGGGGGCATGATAAACTTAATAAAATGGTGACCTATGTAGGAAACATAGAAATATGTTAGAATTCAAATATCTTGGTTCAGAGTGTAATAATTAAGCAATCATCCCTTAGTAGATGTAATAAATATCATAATTGGTTTTATAAAACTAAAAAATTGTCACTTGAAGGATTATATACTCAAGAACCCAAAAAATAATTCATGCTTATGTGTGTGCTTTAAATTAATTGATGAACATGCCTTTGGGTTTCAAAATTAGTAGCTTCAAACTTCATGGATTTGAACATAGGTTATGGGTAAGCATTTTAGATATATGTAATGATTTTAAACTTTGAAGGGGATGGATTGGGAATCAATCTATTTCTTTCCAAGCATCTATAGCCCTAAAATAGGTACCTTTCATCCATTATGGGTCTTACTCCACTACTAAATAGGCATTCATAGCCTCGATGGAGTTTACCTGAATTACTTTAAAAGGAATGTAGCTTTTAGTGTCATGTTTGTTTCAACTCGATAACTATGTTTTTTTATTTTCTTTTTTTCAAACCCTTATACATTGGGAACTAGTTTGTTAGCTAGGTTTTAAGGAATTATAGAACTTCTGCTCAAGAACCACTGACTTTATACTAGTTGAATTTTGCCTAGGCATTCTTATGATGTGAAATTAAATGACAATATGTATGGATCTTTAGAATTTTAAGACCTTCATCCAATTTAATTTAGGTTTGTTTATTATTAAACTCTCCCATATTTTCTAAATTAATTATAAGGCATGGTCTCTTACTTTGTATATCCATCTATTAATATGTACACAAGATCTAGTGATTCGATCTTTTAGATTCAAGAACTTGAACAAATGTAATAGAATGTCAGGACCTTGACTAGAGGGCTTATTACTAGGATAAAACACACAAAAATACTCTAAATAAATAAAGGGAAATAAATCAAACACACAATAAAAATCAAATCAAAAAGAAAACTAATCTATTCCTACCTATTTCCATAATAAACCAACTCACAATCCTTGGATAGGGGTGCAAGGGGTAGCTGAGAAGTAGTTCTTCAAGTACTATCCATTCACTAACAGAGATAGGTTATTTCCTTGAAAATATATTAGTTTGAATGCATTGTCATGTAGGATCTCTAAAATTTGGTATGTTTTGATCCAAAAATGCATGAATTTATCATGTTGGCCTTTTTTCTCATGGGCTTTATCCCATAGTAGGACCAAGTCTAATATGTAGAACATTTTGATTTTAACCATTTTGGAAAACTGACTTTTGACTACATCCTAGTGATTTTTGAATTTCTTAAGGGATTCATCTTTGGAATCTTCCATCTGAATGATATTTAATATTTTGGTTTGAATTATTTCATCATCATCCATGTACTCAACCATGAACTCATAAGTAGGTATCTACAATATAATAGTAAATATTGGTTGCTAACCATATACTAGTAATAATGGAGATGATTTAAAGTCTTGTTTATACCTATCTCAATCTATCCAAAGAGAATATTTCAATAATGACTACCACTCCCTTGGTTTCTTATCTATTGATTTCTTTATTACATTCATTAAGTGTTTGTTTTTTGACTCTGCAATGTCATTCCCTTATGGATAATGATTTGAAGAGAATTTGACAACAATATTATTGTCATAGGTCCATTATTTGAATTCTATAGATTGTAAATCTAGACCATTTTCACATACCAAAGACAAAGGAGTCCCAAATTTGGTTGTGATTTTCTCTTCTAAGAATTTGATAACATCAATTTCTCTATAATTTTTAGTGGTAACTACTTCAATCCACCTAGTGAAATAATAAGTGTTTGTCAACATGAATTTGTGGCTTACTGATGATTTTGGATTGATGACTTTGACAAAGTCCAATCCCCATTATGTAAATGGCTTAGTTTTAATTATTTGTTGTAAAGGCATGGCTACCCTTACCTCTCTATTATTGAATACTTGATAGTGGTGACATGATTGGACATGATTATGTGCATCATTGAATATGGTAGTACAATAATAGCCTAATATAATTATTTTATGGGTAGTGGTTCTTCTTGAAGAGTGTCCACTTCTTAAATTCTCATGGAAATTTTTTAAAATGTCTAAAACTTCTTACTTAGAGATGAATCTCAGATAGATGCCTTCATAGTTTTTCTATGAAACACTCCCCTTTTGATCATAAAATGCAAGATTTTGATCTTGAGTGTTATTATTTTCTTTCTTTTTAATTATAGAGGGGTAGTGTCATTAAACAAGTAATAGATAATGTCTTTGCATTATTCCTCACTTGAAACCTAGTCTACTTCCACCTGCAAAACATTAATCTAAAGATTAGTTTTGGTGATCAATTGAATTAATCTTTGGCCTCATACCATCATAGCTGACTTTATCTCTATGTCATATTCTAGGATCTTAGTCATCCATTTTCCTTATCTTTCTCCTAACTCATTCTAGTTAAGCATAAACCTAATAATAGGGTTAGGTAAAATGGAATGAGTTTTGTTTCAAAGGATATAATGTCTAATTTTTTTTAAAAATTTTACCAAGGCATATGATTTCTTGTCTAGGAGTGGTTATATTATTTATACATATTTTAAGTTCATACTCATGAAGGCAACCAGATGTTCTTAGTCATCTACTTTCAAAATTAAAGGAATATAGGTAGAAATCTTTATCAAAATATAAGATAATCAACATGGGTTATTATACTATATCTTCTTTAGTGTCTTGGAAATATTTATTAGCCTTAGATGTCCACTTGATATTCACATCATTTTTTAACATGGAATTTAGAGGTTTGACAATTTTGGTAAACCTAAAATGAATTTACACACAAATTTATTTTTTTCAAAAAAATGACTTTAATTCTTTTTTACTATTAGGGTTATCAACTTAAAAAAGAGCATTAATCCCATTAGGTTCAATATCCATACCATCCTTCATGATTATTTGTCTCAATATTTTACCTTTGGTTACACAAAAGATACTCTCTTTAAGGTTCAAAGAGATACCAAAGGTTCATTACTTATCTAGAACTTGTTGAAGGTGTGCCATGTGGTCCTTCCTATTTTTAGAAAAAATAGTTAGGTCATCTATGTAAATAATGAATAACTTACCAATTATTCTTTGTAATGCATGGTATATGGATAATTTAAAGATATCCCTATAATTTATGATCCCAAAAGGCATCCTTCTATATGCAAACATGCCCCAATTGGTTATGAAGGTCATTTTCATTATGTCTTCTCTATTAACTATCATGTGGTTGTAACTAAAGAAACAATCCATGAAATACATCATCTAAGATACTATAACCATTTGAATTACCTCATTTAAGGAGGGAAATGGGTAATTATCCTTTATTAAATAATAGTTGATATTCTATAAGTCTATGCAAAGTCTAATTTCACCATTTTTCTTTTCGAATGGGACAAAGTTAGATACCCATGTAGAGTGTTTGATTGGGAAAACTATCCTTGCATATAATAATTTATTCACTTATTTATAAATGAGAGGATACATCACTAGGTTGATGGGTCTTTGCCTTTATCATAAGGGTTTACACACTTCCTATTGTCACTTGTATTTGCACCCTTTGATGAGATGTCTAATCTCGCCTCATCCAATTTGTATTATGGAAACACCTCTAAGCTTATGGATAGCCTAAGGATGAGGTGAATCTTTAGGTAGGGATAACTCCCTTGATGTACCACTTTGGATCACTAATACACATAAAATTTAGGGGGGAAATGGAGAGTTAAAACTAAAATAAAACTATCCTAAGGTAAGTGATACACCAAAATAAGTTGATAACTTCCAACCAGCTACATGCTACACATGAAATGACTAACCAAACATACAGTTCTCCAATCTATATCTTCTCACATCAATGTTAAATTATGAGGTTATGGATGAATGTTTAAACTAGGAGGACTAGAAAATATTCCTTGAATGGCACTAGTGAATAGACTAAATCACTAAACCTTAAAAATTCCTATAACACTTCACATGCCCTATAAGAAGAAACTTTCCAACTGAAAATATGATGAAAGAATGAGACAAAATGCTAAAGAATCCATAGTCTTCACTAAGAAAGATCCAACATTCAAGCATAAAACACTATGAATAGTAATTAAGAGGTAAAAATCAGTAGTATTATTGATCAAATGGTATGCAAATGAGTAGAGATTCACCATACTCAAGTGGAGCATAAGTTATAATGGCCAAAATGGCTAGCTCTTATAGAACATAAGAGAGAGAGAGAGAAGAAGAGAGAAGTCTAAGGGTCATAAATACAATTTTAAAGATAATAAAATTAGTTTTTTGTGTATGATAAGAGCATATGGGATGAATAATGCAAGGTTAGAGGGAACAAGTGGCCCTCCAAGTCATGAAACTCTTACAAAGTGGCATGGACGTTCATATTTTAGCTCAGAAAATTGACTTCATAATTTAGACCTATTTTAACATCCAAAAAATAATTAGTGATAGATATGATTATTGTAATTAAGGTTAAGTATTTTATACATACATATCCATGTATTGTTTATAAGCATGGTCATTTGGAATCATCTAGGAATGAGTCATTATCATCTACAGTCTGAAAAACTCCTCCTTCATGCACCTTGCACACTTGGCCTTAAAAAAGGCATAATTTATTCATTAAAATACATGGGAGGTAATGTATGAAAATTTTCAATACCCTCCATGTAATTATAATCATTAGGAACAACTTAAACTCACTTCTACTTGGAGTCTTGACACTTCTCACTAGCTTGGTCACTATGCCAGTTTTGATTGGCTGAGATAAAGCATCTAGTTGAGGTAATAAGGAGTTTTTAAAAGGAATTAAATGACCATATTGAGTTATTACAAGTCCTAATATTTCCTCCAAACTTTATTTCATATTTAGACTCCTTATAAAACCTACAAAACACATAAAATAGTCAAAATTACCCTATTTTGTACCCTATATGTATAATTTTGTATAACTCAAAAGGGCGAGGAGGATCTTGAAATATTATTATATAATTTAAAATCACTAATTTATACAAAATATGTCATTTTATTAACTATCCAACTCTATTTCCTCCATCAGGTCTTGACCAAGGGTTTGCAAGGGGTTTAGGCCTATTTTCACTCTTAAGCATTGTTCATAAGAACTTGACATTGGAATATAAAAATAATTACAAAAAATAAAATTTTAAAAACTTCATCAACATCCTTTAACTCCTTATATTCTCATGCACAACCTCAAGGGAGATGTGAGCATCCAAAACTATCTTGTTGATCTTGATTCCTCACTTCAATAGGCCTAATGTTTTCTCTGAGCCCAAAAAGGGATTATTGATTATTTATCTATGATTTATAAGATTAAAAACACCTATAATGACCTAATTATCATGTTATAATAATTTATAACTCATATCTAATGCTATAAGTGTGGCTAACTCTTTATTTGGGCACTAGGCCTAGCCATGCCTAGTATGCCTATCTACAAGTTTAAGCCCAAAATTACCTTTTTTTGTCTTACATACATTATAATATCCCATAAACATATATTATTAACCCATAAAAATTATTCAACAAGGTATAAATCATTGCTAGGGCTAGAAGTGAAATCGGTCTCCTATTTAGTCAAGTACAAATCCTGCCTTTAGGCCTACTTGCAAACTTAGAAATCTAGAACACTCCATTGGGTTTCCCAATTATATTAGATATATTTAATGTTACCTTAAATTTTTTTAAACCCCTTACACCTTCCTTTAGTTTTCAAATATCACCTATTCGATTCTTCTCACCCAACTTCACAAGACTAAAAGTTTGAGCACAAAGGGAAGTACCTTCTCTCTAAGACAAAACAAAGGGTAATTCCCCTATTTTATCACTAAAAATAAAAATTTTATGAGATCCTCCTAGTTTAAAATATTATTTTTATGAAATATTGTACCTTTATAAGGTCATTTAACCCCTCAAATATTCTAATACCCAAGACATACCTTTGTTATAACAGAATATGTGCATGATTTAAGGAATGGATAGTGTATAAAACATTTAAATTTTTTCTTCTCTTATTTCCACATAATTAGAGTGTAAAATTGTTTTAAATATAATATCTAGGATATCATTATGTTTATAAACCTCTCTCATCCATATTTACACCTTGATAGCAAAAGTATGAATATAACCCTAACTGTACTACCTACCTTGGAGGAGTATCCTGCTTGTAGGTGAGATTTGATTAGATGTCTTTTGATAGTTTCATGAGAATTTTTATATCATATAAGGTAAATTTATGATTTATTTTACCTAATAATTCCATATTTAGTTGATTATATGCCAATAAACTCAACTTTTTTATTCTATGCCCCTCAGTTGACTATGTAGGGCATGTATGTGCCTTACATTTGTAAAACCTATGTCATGTAAGTCATGTAGACTCTATAAGGTGATAATAATTAATATTTGGGTTCTTTAAATCATTTAAATATTTAAAATTTATTCCTAATCTTGGGTAATGGATTTTTTACATTTACTATCAACTGTATGTGAATGTTTCCAAGAGAAAGGACTCATGTAGGTGTCTATAGGAGTTAAAAATTGTATATCATCCTCTCAAGTGATCCCCTAGGTTATAAATTCAATTTTAAATTAATTTTAATACTAAATAAATCCATTTAAATCCTAAACCATCCCTTTAATCACCCTTTCTTAGCTCACTATCTTTCATAGTCATCCATAGTGGTTGTAGGTTCATATTTGTGATGTAAAGAGGCATGTAGGTGTGTGTAGGAATTACCACCTTGCTCCTCAATCCTCTATTGGAACATACTTGAGTTTAAATTTTCTCTTCATCCAATCATTATCATCCATTTTTGGATAATTATTCATGTTGGCATCTTTAGATATAAGGTTCTTCTTTTATAGCTCAAAATCTCTAGACTTGAATGCAGGTTTTTAGTGTATTTTTAAGCAACTTTGAGCCCTCAAAACATCACCCTCCACCAATATTATAACCTATAAAATTTTTATGGATTTTTTTTATGATTTATACTAAAATCCATGGTTATCAAAATGCATAAAATGTCTTTGAAACCCTACTATGATATACCAACAAAACACTAAGGATCTTTGTTTTGCATTTTTAGGGTAAACAGTCCTAAAAACATTCAATTTGTGTTTGAGGGTGATCCATACTTATATTTTTCTATCCAACCCCTAAAAATTTCATTTAATGAGCCCTAATTTAAATTAATACCTTGAAAATTTCCTTCTCATGATCCAATCACTTTAAAAGGTTCTTTAACTCCCTATTAAGCCACCTGTAGGTGAAGATTTTTAGTGTATACATGCAGTGAGGATAATATAGACAATATGCATTGATTTAGACCTATTATGAGTTTTATATCCATATTAAAACTTTAAATTCAATCTTAACACCTCTAATATATTTAAACCACTATAAATTCTCCCATTATAGCATGATTTCATCTATGAAAGCTCCTAGAGGTGCATATGAGTTGTATGCAGGTAGTGAGTGTAGAATGGAGCAACAAGGGTGGATGAATGGTTTCGATAACAACCAAAAATTAATGTCAAACCTTTAATTTCATAAGTTTCATCAAGGATATATTAATACTAGTTCCAAAACATCCCTTTCAATGTAAAAACCACTTCCAGACATATGGAATAAAGTAGGAAGGTATAACTAGTGATTGGTTAGTGTGGGGAATGAGATTTGTAACCCATATTTTATCTTAATTAACACCAAAATTAACTATACTAATATATTTATGACTTTGATAGATAACACACCTTGATTACCATTCCATGAATAAGTTATACAAGCTCTAAATATGTGACTACAAGTAAAATTAAGCATAGAGTTGATTGTGAGGGATGGCAAGACTAAAAGCTACCCAAAGCATGATGTTATAAAAATAATCATGATGGGAGGTGGTAAATATGACATAGATACATGTAAATACACCATTTCCTATTCACATTAATTCCCCTATATGGAATTCAACCTTCTACAATTAGAAAATTGATTGAAACTACACATGGTGGTACCTTCTTGCCACATGAGACAAAATTGCCCATAAAACACCATGAAATATGAAAACAAGCATGGATATAATCTAATAATATATCTAACATATTTTTGGGTCAACATCATCAACTAGTTTTGTACATGCTTTCCCAAAATGGAGCAAAACCTATAGGGTACATAAAAACAATAAGAAAAAAAACATAGTCAACTTCATGAGGATGGTTCATAAGGCACAGTCCACCATTCCTCAATATATTGTAATTTAAATGAAGGTATCTTATTTTACTACCACCTTCAAAAATAATTTATCCTAAAACCTCTTTAACTGTCTGTACTAAGCACAAACCTACTGTTCACTTTTGTATGTCTAGAAAGGCAAAGAAGGAAAAGAATGGTTTTGGCTCAAAAATAACACTTCCAAAGCATTTAAATAATTTATATGAGTTTAAGGAATACAAATATGTTTTCTATAACCTTATCCCATATGTCACACTTCCCCATGGCCCATACAAGTACCAAACTCACCTTTTTTAGTTACTTTTTTGAATTTTAGTTAGATAACCTAAAATATTATAATTTAAATAACATTAATGAAAATTAATCTGACCTATTTGATGATTAAAATTAAAATATGAAACCTATACACCTTGGTAACTATGTCACTTGCATTTATGACCCCTAAAAGCCTTCTAAATAACTCAAAATGACAAATTGACTAATATGACTAAGACCAAGGCTAATATGACATTAAATGACATAAAATAACATATAATACACCCAATTATAATATATTATACTCACTAAAACATATAAAAATACAATTTTTTACTTATAGGGGTCCCAATTTAACCTACAGGGTCAAATTTGGTCAACAAATTAGTGACTCAAAGAGCTAGTATGCCTGCTATACTAACTAGACTAGTACCCTTATCAGTATATTTAGATTAGGAGTCATCTAAAATATGAGACACCAAAAGAGGAATTTTAAAAAAATATTTAATCAAGACAAGACCAATGACTACCGCAACCACAAATCAAAAGACACACATAAAGCAAAAGCAAACACACATGTGCTTCATAAGCACTTATGGAACACACACACCAAAAAAAACAAATTGATTCAAACACTAACTAACCTATTATTAAAAATACCTCATGGATAAAAAGGAAAGTTTTAAACCCTTCTTGCTTCATGACATAAAGTATTTAGTGAGACATGTAGCCTTTTATCCTTTAACATTGATGCTTCCATCTTCTTCATGGTACTTGCCAACTTCATTGGCATGGTGTTCAATGAAAAACAAGTAGATCCAAACAAAATAGATATGGAATTTAATTCTTATTGCATCTAAAAAAATTCAACCTTCTCCTATGGATCCTAAATTATAACCTCGAATGGTGGTTCATAGGGGCATACCTTGTTATTTTCCATAGTTCTCTCAATAGGATTGGGTTTCTTCTTAGCTTTAAGTTCTTATAGCTCATCAAGGATCTTTGCATATTCTACCAAATATTGGTAATTTTCCTCCATGGAAGACTCTTTCTTCACCTTTTCATGTAATTTATATTGAAATTGGCAAAACTCTTCAAGTCCTTGAAAGAACTCCATTTGTAGCTGCCAATCATCTTTATCCTCTTCATCATCTAAAACCACTACCTCTTCAATATTATCTTATTAATGTGTGAGGTTATCAAGATGGTTTTATTTAATAAAAAATTCATCTGATGGTGATTTAATAGCAGGTTGAGGTATTGAGTCATCTTCAAGAACAACATCTTATACATTGGTCTCAACAGAGTTTTCTAGGGCTACAAACTTTTTAGGAAAGACTTGAAATTGTTCTCCATCCATAATAGCACATTCATCCTCATATTTGAGATGATTTCCCACAATTTTTTTATCAGATTTATATTCATATTCAAGGTCTTCAAGATCCTCCATCTCCTTTTCCTTCATGGTGATGCCAAGACTAGGCATCTTGAAATCATGTGACCTAGCCCAATAAGGCTGCCAAGGAGGTATGTCTTCTTCAAGGAAGAGTTATGAGATTTTATCAACCAATTTATCCTCTTTAGGTTTCCATACCACAATTACATAAATGTAAATGGTGATGGGATGAGGAAAAGATGAACTAGTTGGTGGAGGTGGCACATAGAACTCAAAATTAGATTGAGGGTGAAGTGTAGGGGAGTCTTTTGGAATCTCTTGAGGAAGAAAAGGCTAACCTTGGGATAAAATGGCTTGGTTTTCATCCTTCCATTTCATAATAAATTCATTTAAATATTTTTATTCTTGATCATTCTCTTGAGGAAGATTATATGGGGTGTGTTTAGACATAGGATGTTTTGGGTTTAAACCTTCCATCACACCTTGACTTAGCCATTTCATCCTTGACTCTAAATCTTTAATTTACATTTCTAGATTCTCTTGGAATTTTTTTTCTTTAAGTTCATAGGAATATTCATGAGGATGAGGATTACTAGAGGATTGATATGGAACATAAGAAGATTCTTGAGGAAGGGTGGGAGGGACTTACATAAAATCAAGCTCTATCTCAACTTCACACTCCTTATCAAGACTTTTATCCTATTTATTTCCCCATGAATCCACTATCTTATTATATATTAGGGTGTGAGGATTATAATTATTTTATTTAGGTGGTGATTCAACTTGATTAGTTGATGAAGTGTTCAATAAACATGGAATCTCCTTAGTCTTGGACTCTCCACCTTGTCTCCAAATTGTTATCTCATATCTAGAGGTCTTCTCTTGAGGTGGGGCTGTAATTAGAGAGGGAGATGAGGGATTATATTCCAATTCCTTTTTTTATTACATGGATTTATGCATATTCATATTATCCAACTCAATATGCCTATCAAGATTAGCTTTAAAAACAAGGTTTCTCTTTTCAACTATCTCCTCTAACTAATTGGGAAAAATATGAATTTGATAAGCTTGATTGGGTTCATGAGTGGGAACCATGTAGGATTAATATAAATTTGTGGAATTATAAATGAATTATTATAGGCTTTGTGAGTCTACCTTTCATGAAATTTCAGCCTATCTTCTAGGGATGAAACTAGGCCACTCACATCTAGCATCTCACTTGTGAGACTTTGCCAATTAGCTCTCTCAATAGGTACCCACTCTCTTTTGACCATATCTAATGCATCTCTCCCCTGATGAATTAAAAGAATAATAACCTCTTTAACACGTCCCCTTAGTGTATCAATATCTAACATATACTTCTCATACCCTAAAAGAGTTCTCTTGAAGGTGGAAATGGATTGGGTTGAGAAGTGGCAAGGTTGACTAGGAGAAGCAAGATATTGATGAGGATGGATATAAGATTGATAAAACTCATTAAAATTCTGGATATATTGCTATTAATTGTGATTATGGGGTTAGAAATGATCATTACAAGACTGGTAATAATAAATGACATGAGCTAAAAATAGCTCACTAGCTTGTGTAAAACAAAATTCAACATCAAAATTATCCATGAAACCTAATTGGGAAGAAATAACACAAAGAAACATATTACCAAAACTATTAAAAAGTAAAATTGGGTTTCTTGAGTAGTTGATGTATCTTTAGAGTCACCATTGATGCTTGGATAGATGCCACCAAAGGTGTTGAAATACAACACTAAAAATATTTCAACCTCTTGGACCAAGATTCCCACCGGGTGTGCCAAAAATTGTTATCACTTGGTTTTACAAAATTTTAAGATTTTTATAAGCTCTCCTCATCCAATTGGCATAATGGAAACACCTCTAGGCTTGTTGATAGCCTAAGGATGAGGTGAATATCTAGGTAGGGATAGTTCTCTTGATGTACCACTTTGGATCACTACTATACCTTAAAATAAATTTGTGGGGAGGGATAGATATAAATAAATTAAAAATATCTTAAGTTATTTGATACACCAAATAATTTGATGACTTCTGACCAGCTACATGTTACACATGAAACCAAGAGACTAACCAAACATACACTTCTCCAATCTTCATGTTCTCACATCAATATTACATTATGAGGTTATGGATGAATGTTTAGGCTAGGAGGACTAGAAAATATTCCTTTAATGTAACTCATGAATATAATAACTCACTCAACCTTAAAACTTCTTATAACACTTCACATGCCCTATAAGAAAAAAACTTTCCAATTGCAAATAAGATGAAAGAATGAGATAATACGCTAAGGGATCAATAGTCTTCACTAAGAAAGATCCAAAATTTAAGTAGAACACACTATGAATAGTTATTAAGAGGTAAAAATAAGTAGTCTTATTAATCAAATGGTATGAAAATGAGTATGAATTTGACATACTCAAGTGGAGCATAAATTACAATGGCCAAATGGCTAGTTCTTTTAAAATTTGAGAGTGAGAGAAGAAGAGAGAATTACAAGGTTCACAAAGACACTTTTAAATATAAAAAGAGGAGTTAATTTTTCCTAAGAAGATGATATGGAATGAACCATGCAAGGTTATAAGGAACAAGTGGCTCTCCAAGCCAATAAACTCTTGCAAAGTGGCATGAAAGTTCTCATTTTGGCTCAAAAACCTTCCTTCATAATTTGGATCTATTTTAACATCCCAAAACTAATTAGAGATAGGTATGATGATTTTTATTAATATTAATAATCTCATGCATTCCTCTCCATTAATTTGTTTTAGGATTGGTCATTTGGAATCATCTGGGAATGATCCATCATCATCTGTAGCCTAAAAAACTCCTCCTCCATGTACCCTTCACACTTGGCCTTTAAAAAGACATTAATTTTTCATGAAAATAAATGGTAGTTAGTGGATGACAATTATCAAGACACTACATGGCCTTATAAGCATCAATAACAAATTAAAATCATTTCTACTTGGAGTCTTCACACTTCTCACTAGCTTGTTCAATATGCTAGTTTTGACTGGCAGAGATGAAGTATCTGGTTGAGGAATTTATGAGTATTTTCAAGGAATTATATGACCATAGTGAGTTATTAAAAGTCATAATGTTTCCCCCAAAACTTTATTTCATCTTTAAACTCCTTTTAGAAACTACAAAACACATAAAATAGTTAAAAGTACCCTACTTTGTACCCTATTCATATAATTTTGTATAGCTCAAAAGGGTGGGGAGGAGACTGATAGAGTCTTCTACAAGGTATAATCATTATTCTATAAAAACTATGCCATTTTATCATCTATCCAACTCCATTTCCTCCATCGGGTCTTGACTGAGGGTTTGTAAGTATTTTAGGCCTATTTTAATCTTAAGCATTGTTCATAAAAACTTGACGTTTGAATCTCAAAATAATTCCAAAATATAAAAGTTTAATACCTTCATCAACATCCTTGAAATCCTTATATTCCCATGCATAACCTCAAGGGAGATGTGAGCATCCAAAACTATCTTATCGAACTTAATTCTTAATTTTAATAGGAATAATGTTGTATTTGAGCCCAAAAAGGGATTATTGATGATTTTTATATGATTTATAAGATTAAAAACACATATAATGACCTTATGAGCATGTTAAAATAGGTTATAACTCATATTTAATGCTATAAATGTGACTGACTCTTTATTTGGACACTAAGCCTATTCATGCCTACTATGCCTATCTACAAGTTTAAGCCCAAAATGAATTTTTTGATGTCCTACCTACATTAAAATATCTATTACAAATATATTATTACCCCATAAAAATTATTAAACAAGTTATAAATCATTCCTAGGGCTAGAAGTGAAATTGATCTCCCATTTACTCTTTAGGCCAAAATCTAGCCTTTAGTCCTACTTGAAAACATAGAAATATAGATCAATCTATTGGGTTTCCCCATTATATTATATATATTTAATGTTACCTTGAATTTTATTAAACCCCCTACACCTTCCTCTAGTTTCCAAACATCCCCTAGTCCATCCTTCTCACCCATCTTCACAAGACTACAGGTTTGAGCATAAAAGGAAGTACCCTCTGTCTAAGACAAAATAAAGGGTACTTCCCCTATTTAATATTTAAAAATAAAAAATTTATGAGCTCCTCATATTTTAAAATATTTTTTATACCAAATCTTGGCCCTTTATAATGTCATTTGACCCCTCAAATCCTTAAAGACCCAAGATAGACCTTTGTTATAATAGACTATGTGCATGGTTTAAGGAATGGACAGTGTATGCAACATTTGAGCCTTCTCTTCTCATATGTCCATTTCATGAGAGTGTAAAATGGTGGTAAATATCATATATATTTTATCATTATTCTTACAAACCTCTCATCCATATTTACACCTTGATATCACAAGTATGAATATAACCCTGACTGTACTTCCTACCTTGGAGGAGACTCCTACTTGTAGGTGAGATTTGTTTTGATGTTTTTTTATAGTGTCATGATCCTCTTTATATATCCTAGGGTCAATTTATGAGTTTTTATACCTACACATTTCATATTTATTTTATTCCATTCCAAGAACCTCAATGTTTTTGCTCTCTACCGCTCACACTCAACTACAATTGACTGTGTAGGGCCTATATGTGCCTTACATATATAAAACCTATGTCATGTAAGTCATGTAGAATCTATGAGGTGATAATAATAAATATTTGGGTTCTTAAAATAATTATCCTATTTAAAATTTAGACCTAATCTTGGGACATGGACTATTTACATTTATAGTTAACTGTATGTGAATGTTTCCAAGAGAAAGGACACCTATAGGTGCTAATAAGAGCTAAAAACTATATAACATCCTCTCAATGATCCCATAGGTACTAAATTCCATTTTATATTGATTTTAATACTCAAAATATCCCTTCTAATCATAAAAAATCCCTTTAATCACCCTTTCTTAGCTCACTATCTTTCATAGTCATCCACAATGGTTGTAGGTGCATATATATGATGCAAAGAGGCCTATAGGTGTGTGTGGGACTTACCAAATTTATCCTCAATCCTATATTGGAACATAATTCAGTTAAAATTTTATCTTCATCCTATAATGATCATCTATTGTGTGAACATACTTCAACTTGGAAACTTTATATATAAGGTTTTTATTTTATAGCTCAAAATTTGTAAACATGAATGCAAGTTTTTAGTGTATTTTTAGGAAACTTTGAGCCCTCAAAATATCACACTCCATCACTATTATTCCCTATAAAATTTTCATGGATCTTTTATATGATGGAGACTACAATACATGATTATAAAAATTCATAAAAATTCTTTGCAACCCTACTATCAGATACCAACAAAATACTAAGGATCTTTGTTTTGCATTTTTAGGGCAAACAATCCTAAACATAGTCATTTTGTGTTTGAGGGTGATCCATAATTATGTTTTTATATCCAACCCCTCAAAAATTCTTGTAATTATCCTTAATTTACAATAGGACCTCCAAAATTTCCTTCTAATGATCCAATCACTTAAAAATGATTTTTAACTCCCTATTAAGCCGCCTATATGTGAAGATTTTTAGTGTATATAGGTAATGGGGAGAATATAGACAATATGTATTGATTTAGACCTCTTGTAAGTTATCTATCCATTTCATAAATCCAAATGCATTATTCACACCTCCAAGAGCTTGAAACCACTACAAATGTTCCCATTATATCATGACATCATCAATGAAGGCTCTTATAGGTGTATATGAGTTGTATGTAGGTAGTGAGTGTAGAATTAAGAAACAAAGGTTGATGAATGGTTTAAATAACAACCCAAACTCAATTTCAAACATTAAAATTCATAAATTCCATCAATTAGATCTTAATACCAGTTCTAAAACATCCCATTCAATGTGAAAACCACTTGTAGACATATGGAACAAAGCATGAAGGTATAACCAGTGATTGGTTGGTGTGGGGAATGAGCTTTTAACCAGTATTGTATCTTCCTTAACACCCAATTTAACTCTCATAATCTATTTATTACTCATATATATTAAACATCCTGATTATCATTCCATGAACAAGTTATACAAGGTCTAAACATGTGACTACAAGTGAAATTAGGCATGGAGTTGACTGTGAGGGATGGAAAGACTATAAGCTACCCAAATAATGATGTTATAAAACTAATAATGAAATAAGGTGATCAATATTACATGTATACATGGAAAGACACCATATCCTATTCACATGAAATCCCCTATATGGAATTCAACCTTTTACAAGTGGAAAATTGATTGAGATGGCACATGATGGTACCTTCCTACCACATGAGACAAAATTGCCCTTAAAAACACCATGAAACATGAAAATAATCATGGATATAATCTAAAAATATATCCAACATCCTCTGGGATCAACATCACCAACTAGTTTATACAAACATGCCCAAAATGGATCAAAATATATAGGGTATATGAAACAACAAGCTAAAAAACACAATCAACTTAATGAGGATGGTTCATAAGGCACAAGCTGAAATAATTCAAACTATTATAATTTAAATTAAGGTATGTAAGTTTAATACCACCTCCCAAAATTATTTGTCTTGACACCTCTTCTACTATCCATACTAAGGACAAACCTGATGGTCATTTTTGTATGTCTAGAAAGGCAAAGAAGGAGTAGAACGTGTTTGGATCAAAAATGACACTTAAAAATAATGTAAATAATTTATGTGAGTCTGAAGAAGATGAATATTCATTCCATGACCTTACCCCATGTGGCACACTTCCTCATGGGTTGTACAAGTGCCAAACTCACCTTTTTCAATTAGTTTCTTGAATTTTAGTTAGATAACATATAATATTATAATTGAACTAAAATTATTGATATCTAATCTAATATATTGGATTATTTTAAGGAAAATATGAAACCTAGACACCTTTGTAACTATGCCACTTGCATTTATGACCCATAAAATCCTTCTAAATGACTCAAAATGATAGATTGACTAATATGACTAAGACCACGGCTAGGATGGCATTAAATGACATCAAATAACATATAATACACCCCATGAAAACATATTAAACCCATTTAAACATATAAAAATCTAATTTTTTACTTTAAGGGCCCTAATTTGACCTATAAGATCAAATTTGGTCAACACTTTCTTTAAAGGGATTGTATGAATGATAACCCAGGTGTCAAAGACCTAGAGGTATTTGTATGACCATATGAGGACATCCTTAAATCTAGACAATATCTTAGTGGCCTTAACCACTTCTTCCTTGGTGTAGATAATATCAATGTTAATGTGCTAGGGATTTCTTGATGAACCCAAGTTAATTTACTTATAATCTTTGCCACTTACTTCAAGTATTTTAGGGTCACTCATTGTCTTGTTTTCATTAGATATAATTTATATAGAGACCATGCCCGTATGGATCTTATTCCTATTTATTTGAATTATGCCATCACCATTAGCTTTGGCTTCCTTCATGGATTCTTCATCTTGATCATCAATTACATGTGACTCAAAAACTCTAGAATTAGTCATGAAGTTGTTGATCTGCTTATCATCGTCAAACACTTAGAAGTAGTTGGCATTTTTGGGACATAAAGGAAAGATATCATATCAATCATAAAATTTTCTAGTCTTAGGGCCTCAAGTGGGACTAGGTTGAATACTATGGAATCCAACACATTGTCTAGTTGACTTTGATCCTTGGGCATAGAGGAAATGTTAAATTCTTGAAAATTTTCAAATAAATCCCATGTTATCTATTTTTATTTCTTCAAATAAGAAAGATTACACTAATACTAGATACATATCTACTTTAATACTAATTCCAAATCACCTCTTACCAATAATTTCCTTACCTTATGTTTGATGGAAAATTAAATTCCTAATATTAGGCCTCATATTATACAAGATTATTAGTGTAGGGGTATCGAAGCCTATAAGATGTTAAGTATTGATTACCAACTAGACTTGACAACATGATACATACCCCTAATCCTTACTTGGCTCTCACACCATCAAAGTACATTATCCATAATCCTTCATCTTTCGTCATATGACTAATTAAATTTGAGCTAGATGTATCAAGAGCATATATGCCCAAATCTATGGATGGGAAATTCACTTTCTCATTGTTGGCATTATAATCTATTATCATGAACTTCATGCTCATCTCTCACTCAATTTGGATCTGATTAGGCATACCCCTCTAAATTAGCCACATGTACGAGTAGTCTATGGATATATATCCATTCAAGGATTTCATCTAGTCTCTTCTTAATAATATCCCATATGCTTCTAGTATTTCCTCAACTTGAATGTTGATGAACTATTGAATCTAGATTTCATGATCTAACTATATATGAACATTCAATAGTTCTACTACCACTTTAACCTCTAACTTATCTAACTGGATGATAACTCTATTAGACTTAATTAGAGTCAGTCCCAACTTTTCAAAAATACCTATAGGCATTATGTTAGTAGATGCACTATAATAAAGAAAATAATTGTGTACATTTTTCTCAAAGATTCTGATAGTTAATAAAAATGGAGGAACATCAACTTTGCTTTTGTACATAACTACATTCACATTACTGATTTAGCTTTACCCTTATCTGAATTCTCAATTAGGGATTTAAAAGTAGATCACATTACTTAGTGATTTGAGCAAGCTCATACAAAGTAATGTTGGATTTGATATTCTTCATGTCTTCCATGATTTTGTATCCACCTTTGGACCCAAATATAAATAGCTCTTTAGTAGTCCAAGAATCCTTTCCCTTTAGAGGAAGATCATTATTGGTTCAATGATCTGGGGGAGTGTTATCTTTGTTAGGAAATGTGGAAGTTGTAGCAAGTTCCTTTTGGGCTCTATTTCTTAAGGCATAATTTATTTTTTGGTATTGTTCGAAAATGTGAATCTCATTCATGTTACTTTTAGTCTCATTTTCTTCTTGGTCAGGAAACTCATAATTTTTTACCATGAGGATTATTTCAGTGGGGTTCGATCCACTATTAAGTTATTTAATATTGTCTTGATTATCAGATATAACATCATAACTTTCCATCTCAACTTGGAACATCTAAAAATCATTGAAAAATACTATTTAGCCCAATTCTCCATGTTAGGCCATGTTATGGACCCTACGCTAATTAGGCAAGGCCAATTCATAGATATTTATGTTAGGCATCTTATTGTATGAGGGTTTATTGTTGTTATTATTATTATTGTTAGACCTATTAAAATGTCTATTATACTTTTAAAATGTGTAATTTTTGTTATAACCTTCTCCCACATTTCCCTTTTACTTTTGCAAATTTAGGAAATCACTACCTAGTCTTTAAACCATCCTCTGAATTGAGTCTAGATATCCTTTTGATGAGTTAGGTTTGGTGTTCTAGATAATTCTTTGGGTGTTATAGTTATTAATAGGGACCAGATCTTGGTTATTATTATGGGGATGAGCCCCAACATTATATTATTTGAAGAATCCAAATTATTGGCTTGAAGTTGCATGGCTTAATGGTAATTGATTAAGGTTGGGTATCGGGTTAAAGTATAGCATATTTTGGTTTACATTTGGGACCAAATTTAGAGTGGGTAAAGCTAGGTTGATGTTTTAGATATAAAAGGTAAGATGCCCCTATGGGTGAATTTTCTCATCAATGTGTATAACTTCTACATACACTTGTGGTAGTGTATTGATATTTATGTCCTTACAAAAGAGGACATCAGTCATGGGGTCTAGGGCATTATTTTAAATTTTAAGTTCCAAGTCATCTATAAGCTAATAGGGAGCTATGGTGAGGCTATACATCTTTTCAAATTTATCATTGAAATATCTTATGGGTTCACCTGGGTCTTTCTTTAGGATAATAAACTACTAGGAGATGATTCCCAAATTAACGACCCTTCTAAATTAAATAATGAAGGTATCAATTAACTAGTTATATAATATGATGGAATCCTCTAGTAAGTTGAGGAACCATGTAAGATTGGACAATAATATAATAGGCCTAGGGAAGCACTTAGGTTAGGGAATGAGAATGAATCTGAACTCAAGACAATACATCAATCATTCACTCAATTGGTGTTACAAAATAAACTTACATGGGGGTATTTATACTAAATACCTCTCACCAACCCTGTATAAGATTTTGACAAGTGTCATGATCATATGAGGTGAGACAAATATATAAAATACCTAAGTAAACTTAACTAAATAAGGTGTGAATGCAATCAACTAGTGGAACCAGTTTAGGGAGATAACCCTATTCACACCTGATGGTAGAACTAGATAGGAAATTACCCTATTCACACCAACACCCCCCTTAAGTGTAACTTAAGAGGAATGAGAAATACAAATACGAAAAACACAAAGAATACATCCTAATAACAAGGCCTAATGAGGTACCCATGCACAAAATAAACTCTCTTAACTAATAAAAGGAGAAAAATTTGTAAGAAAAAGCTCCTCCCCAAAAGAGAGAAAGGATGTAAAATCACAAACAAATGATGGAAGGAAGTATCAACATGGCCTCTAAAGTGTGAAATCCATAATGAATATACAATCAATAACCCCCTTGTGAGGAAGGAAATGTGAAACTATGAGTCCCCCTATAATGAATTAACTCTTGTGTTAATGGTGAATGTTTAAATATGCATGTTAGAGATGATCCAATGTCGACAAACTACATTTCTCTCTTTGGGAAGAAATAAGTCTAATGGTTGATGTAGAAGAAACTCCCACTCTAAGAAAAAATGTGTGAAAGAAAGTATCAAGATGAAGGAGGTCTCTAAAAGTTACTCAAGTGTTGTCATGTCAATGCCAAAGGATGAGAATCCAAATATAAATGGAAATAGATGAAGAATAGGATCCAAACATGAAAATTCCTTATGCAAAGATGTCTTGCCCAAATGATGTGCAATAATCTGTAAACCAGTGCTAAATTGTGATAAATGCTGATGTGATGGATTAAGTACCATAGAAGATTTAGGGAAAATAACCATAGATGTATGAGGATCACCATGGGCAAGACAACTAAACTAAGAAGAATCTACTACTACTAAAGAAGGTGTACATGAGGACTAAGTTAAGACTATCAACTCATGAATATCTATAGAAAATATCACTATAGAAGTAGACGTAGGTAAGGAAAGAACAAGAGAGTCTAAATGCACCCTCAAATCATCTAAAAAAGAAGATTTAGAGAAGCTATCATGAAAGAGGAAATGAATATCCTTAATTGTGTCCTCCAAATCTGAAATATGGGACTCACAAAATAAACTTACAATATCTAGCAAGTAGTCATCCCAAGGAATTATATTTGGAAGATTAAAAATGTCCTACTACACGGAATGACTACAAACAAGAGAGGGAGAAGTGGGTGATGCCTCCAAAAATTTCTTAGATGTCTCTAAATCAATGTCAATGGGTGATAAACTTTGATTGATATGATCATGAGTAATGCATGATTAAAGTTTAGGAAAAATGGATGTATGGTTCTCACCATTAGTGAGAGATTTGAACAAAGGAGAATCAAGTGCATCTATAGAAGGTGTCAATGATGATTGAGTTGAAACTGTCAACTCATAAATATCTATATAATCTATCACCATAAAATTTTGATCAATGTGATTAGGATAAATGCTTGAGTGAAGTTCAACAAATAGTGATTGAATCTTTTCTTGGATAGAGCCATGAGATTCTAGCAAATTGATGTTATTAGCAATACAAAGTTGCCTCATTTCATGAATTTGAATGAGTTAAAGGAGATCATCAAGTTTTTTGTCGATGTAATCATCATAGGTATGTTGTGTACATATACAAAACTCACATGTATGTTTCCAATGATTAGGATCCATGACTAGAATTAATAAAGAAATGATCACAACAAGAGTACCCCCCCCCCCCCAAAAAAAAAAAAAAAAAAAATTACTCAATAAAGAATCCCCCCAAAACAAAAAGAATTTTGGCACTTTATAATTAGTGTGGTTACAAATTTTACTTGTAAAAATGGCTAAGTGGGAGATTAAAATTAGTGTACACTTTACCAAAAGATGGTGAGAATAATTAAGTGTAAATTTTACAAGACAATGATATAAATTGATAACATATCTATGAAGTACATGAAAAAAATTACACTTCCAAAAAAATTCACTCAAAATGGATTTCAGATGAGGCCAAATAGAGTCCTGAGAGGTCCAAAATGGATGACACACCTGTAAATCTTATGATAAAGTACCAACTTCTATAAATCTACTAATCAAATGTAGAAACTATCTATACCACCATGTGGAGGATGGAAAAATAGCCAAAAAAAAAAGGGGGGCTCAAAAATTGGAGGTCTTGTGATCAAGATATGGTCATTTAAAGTCAAATTGTAATTTCAAGAACACCAATGGAGAGGGGTTCCATCCACCATGTCAACAAATTTAGAAAAATTATTTCTATTTTTAAAAATCTACCAACTTTAACAAAACTAACATCATAATTGGTAATCCACTAGATTTAGAGGTCTGCCAAATTTAGAGAAGGTGCAAAATTTATCCAAAAAAGCATTTTCCATGTGATTGAAACTAGAATTTTAGTCAATTTCAATCAATAGCTAGTTTTCACTCCTTTCTAAGCATGAAAAATGTGGATTTTTGTTGTGTTTGAATAATAATCCCTAATTTTTAGAATCAACAAACCCAGAATTTGGAAAACTTGAAATGAGGAAATCTAGAATTTTTTGGTTGATTTTTCTTCTTTTGTTTCTTTCAACCTAAAATTTATAAAGGGTTGGTAATTGGTTGCTGGATTATTTTTGTGTGAAAAAATACACTTTTTTTTTTGAAAAAATGTTTCTTTTTTTTTAATTGAAAAAAATTGTAAAAAAAAATGGTCGAAGCCTGGGTGGAGGCATTGCCTCACACCAAAGGCCCATGGTGTGGGGAGGTGGGCAAAGCCTTACCTCAAAGGCCATGGCCTGTGTGAGTAGGCCTTGGGCCTTTTAAAAAAAAATATGTATCAAAAAAAAGTTTTCATGTGTTTTTCTAATAATTTTTTAAATATTTTCTTTCTTTTTTTAATCCTTTTTTTAACTTTTTTTATATAGTTTTTTTGTAATTTTTTTTTTGGATATAAAATATTTTTAATATCAAAAAACTTTAGGTTATTTTTTTTATTAAGTTTTTTTGGAAATAATCTAATTTTATTTCTTTTTTTAAGCCAAAAAAAACTTTAAAAAAAATTACATTAACTCAGAAAAACAAAAAACCAAAATTTGAGAAATAGATTTGGAGGGAATTTTTTGGAAAAGAAATTATAATTTGAAGGTGAAAAAATGTGTTTTTGAAAAAAAACATTTAAATTTCACTCCAATAATCCACTTGATGCATGAAAAACTTTTGCACAAATCACTTGATGATGGATCCCCCAATGCTCAACTAAAACAAACTGGGAGTGATCCAAGATGTCTAGACGTAAAGGTGAGATCCAACATGCTTCTAAATGCCAAAAAAGAACCTAAAACTAAAACACTCAGAATGAAGCTCTCTTTCATAATCTGATTATTCTTCTCACATATTTCTCATTCTTAGGATCACTCATATGGATGTAAGAGAAGAGAATATGGACTATGAGAGAAATTCTTAGATTATAATCCCTACTAGGCTACCTTAGGTACCTTAACCTATTCTAACACCATATAATATTGTTCAATAATCTAATAGACCTAGGGAAGCACTTATATTAGGGAATGAGAATGAATATTGACCTCAAGACAATGCATGAATCATCCATTTAATTGGTGTTACAAAAAAAATTTACATAGGGGTATTTATACTAAATACCTCTCCCCAACCCTGCACAAGATTATGACAAGTGTCATGATCCTGTGAAGTAAGTGTTGACAATTTTTTTCCCAACAGGCCAAAAAATCAGTCTCCCTTCTTTCATGTTGATCTAAACTAGTACTTTTGATTTTTGCACAAGTCTTTCCATTTCTACGGACTCTGCAGGTTTTCTACAGACTTCACAAGGACTTCTACGAACTCTGCAAGTGTAGTCTTTTGGTAGATGAAGAACCAGTTCAGAGAGTGAAAGGTTTTAAAAATCTTCTTCAGACTCTTGTATGAATAAATTCATAAGGAAATAAATCTAAAATGGTTCAAGGACACTTTTCCTTAAGGTTGGAAGAGTGGTTCAATGACATAATCTTTCCAAGAGTTAGCACCTTTGAACTGTTGAACCATTGAACTGGTTCAATGCCTTGGTTCAAAGCCTTGGTTTAATTAGTTAGTTCATAGGCTTGGTTCAATCAATTGGTTCAATGGCTTTGGTTCAATCTTGGTTCACTCAGTCAGTTGAACTGCAAAGTTCATCAGCTTGGTTCAAAGGCTTGGTTCAATTCAGTTGGTTCAACTTTTTGGCAAAGTTCAATGCTTTGGTTCAAAGCTAAGTTCATCACTTTGGTTCAAAGCTAAGTTCATTAAACCGGTTCAATGCTTCAGTTCAAAGCCTTAGTTCATTGTGACAAGTTCAAAGGCTTGTTTTAAAGTGGCACAATTCAAACAAATGGTGCATAGTGTTTAACTATTAAACCGTTGAACTATTGAACCATTTTTGGTTCAAGCAGTTAGTTCAATCGAGTGGTTCAAAGGAGCGTCCACAAAGCTGAAGGACAAGTGCCCTTTTGAAAGTCAGTCAGGTGTAAAGGCACCCTTCAGAAGGGTCATTTTCAAGAAGGCTATAAGGGATGATTTCTTTCAAAAAAAATTCTAAGGTAGTCGGCAGAATCAAGGAAGAAATCCTTCAAAAATTTTGTCCGAAGGAATTCAGAAAAACTGTAAACAAGAAACCCAAAAGAAAGGGACTTAAGGAAAAAGTAAAATACATGTGACAATTTCTTTTAGACTTTTTATCTGAAGGAATTCCTTCAGATGAAAGTTTGAATAAATCTGGGGAGGCCGCCGGAGAGAAAAAGCTAAGAAAATTCCAAAGAAAAAGCCCATATGGAAAAGGGCTAAAGCAGACAAGCTGAAGCAGGAAGAGGCCTAAAGGAATTTGCTAAGGATGGTAATGTCCTGGAAGCCATCAACTTTAAGAAGATAGACTAACTATTGGTTTTCAAACTATGATAGGCCCGTGAATGTCAAATTTTACACCAAGAAAGCTAGAGCGTGGAAGGTGCCAAGTGGTAACCACAGAAGGCTTTAACATGATTTTTTAGGAGCAGAAAATGTACCACATGTCCCCTGTAAGGCTCAGTAGAAGCCAACAAGTGTCAGCCTCCATAGTCTCTCTCTTTTGTCTTGTGAGAATTATGGTGGGCCCAAGATGAATTGATATAGAAAGTAGAAGCTGACACATGTCCTCTTCTACAGGACTTTTAAAGGATGCCTAAAGCTTCCATGAGTTAATTAGATACTGCCATGCATCCTACCCATTTTATAGGGGAACGTGCCACATGTCACTCACTAGAATTGAAAAAAAATGGCCAAGGCAAGTAGTGAGATCCCAAAGAACGTAGTGACCCTCCAGAAGATATCCCTTAAAGGCTAGAGGAGCTAGGAAGAGACAAGGCAAGGAGGAAGATGAAGTACAGGAAAAGACAAAGTAGTCCAAGTGGTGAGGAGAGGTGAGTTATTGATAGATGGTCATCAAATAGTGTAAATAGTGAGTGGTGCAGCCTACTTTCTCCATTTGGCATTTACAAGGGGACAAATCACAGTCTATTTGTAGGAAGAGAGTAGTCTATTTGTAGAAAAGAGGCACAGCCATGTTTTTCACATTAATTTGGAATGCCTAAGTCAAAGCAGGAACTGACAATCAAATGGCTCCCTCTTCCCAAGGCTCAGAGTGCACATGGGCCAGCTTGCAAAAAGAGCACCAAATTCTTTCCAAGAAATCGCCAAGTTATCTTCCTCTCTCTATATATTTTAAAGCTTCTCATTTGAGAAAAGGATCCACTCTCTTAGCCTTAAGGCAAAACTCTACCCAAAAATCTCTTGGGCTTGTAAGGCAGAGCTGCCAGATTTTACCTTGAATCAAGACTTAGCATTTTTACCTCTATCAAGACTTACACTTTAAATTATATTTCTATGTTCTTATTTTGTGTTAAGTCATTGTCTTTCATGCTTTTCACAGATCGATTACAACATGTCTAGTGCATTATGAAGTCTCTTTTCTACAGGTCTGCTAGAAGTGTCTACAGTAGGGAATATAGGCACATGTGAATAGGTTACCTAAGTGTGTTGCAGAGCACCTTTGGTAGTTCCTTCTTCCCTGTATCTCTACGGACCCATGACTCACTAAAATAGAAGAGTTTACCACATCAGATGAAGTGTAGGGGCATTTCTTCCTGGTGAAAAGTGTATGTTCAGGCCTGAGTGGATCAAACTTTTTTGGTGTATCACGTTTTCATTTTTAGGCTTAGATTCTATTTTTATGATCTATCTCTCCCTTTTCATCCCCCCCTTTTTCATTTTATTTTTTAGCAATAGGAGAAACCAGGGCCTAAAAGATACATTAGAAGGAGCTAGCCCTTATCTAGAGACTCTCCCCTCTAGCTTTGTCAATCCCATAGGCGAGAGGGGAGTTTCCATTGTTGCATGTGGAAGGGTGGGAGCTAGGTGTCCTACCTTGAGTGTAATCCACTGCATCAACAGTGAGACAAATATATAAGATACCTAAATAAACTTAACTAAATAAGATGTAAATGCAATCAACTAGTGAAACCAGTTTAGGGAGATAACCCTGTTCACACCTGACAATAGAACTAGATAGGAAATAACCTTGTTCACACCAATAAACTAGTTAGAGGCTACTTCTTTGAAAGTGAATAGGAGGATTTTGCATGATACATTTTCAAGGATGACATTTAGGATCCTAAGGGCTGCCTTGAAAGACTTGATATGCTCTTTGATAGTTATACCCTTATAAGGATTGAAGAGATAGAGGTTTTATTTGGGTTCCTAAGAAAATCATGTACAAGATTGGGTACATTCATAGAATATCCTCCTAACCACACCATGACTAGCTAGATATTAAATGGAGGATGCAGATGTTGGCTTACTAGAGAGGAAGGGTGGGATTTAGATCTTCTACATTTCCATTTATCAACTTTGGCCTTATGATGGGTTTATAGAGATTCAAGGGGAACCCTAGTTTCTGAGTGAGATTTGGTTTGGATCCTATTGATGCCTGAAAGTGTATCATAGGGTTTATAGAGTGTTTAAAAAACTTTTCATTTTTGGATTCAAAGAATCCATTGCATGATTTTTTGGTTATGATCTTCCTGATAACTTTGTTGGAATAGCAACAAAGAAATTAAATGTTTCAAAAAATGATAATAGAACTATTTTTTAGGAGCAACTATGATCTTAAATCTTACTAGTGAAATATGATATTAATTTGAACTAAGTATAATGAATTATTATTAAAATCTAAAGTCTAAAACCTAATATAGCATGTATATTTATAATGAAATATAAACTTCAGTGATTTGATTAAAAATGAGAAAAAGTAAGGGTAGGGTAGAGAAGAAAGGTATCTCTGATCTTTATTCCAGACATTATGACAAAGTTTAAATTTCATCAAATACATGTAGTAAAACCAATAGATGACATGAAATATCCAAAGGCATATATCCTATCATATATCATGCAAATGTCTAAGGATTTTGAAACAATGAAAAGAAGAACTCAAATCCACTTTAAGGATGTGCTTCCATAAGAAAATAGCATTATCACATATTCAGGAAAAGTAATGGAAATGAAATGAATCTAAAGTCTTTCAATCAACCTAGCATAAGAAACAAATGACAAATCTTCATTCACACATACACATCTAAGATTCATACAAGTAATTCAAAACTAAACATCAAACTAGATTTTTGAGGAAGCACCCATGATAATAAAATACACAAACAAATACGAGACAATCATTAAAAAATTCCCTTGCTTTCATTAATTTGCTTTAAATTCAAAAAGTGGTTTTTTCTCTAAAACTCCCTCTCTTTACAAATGATAATACCCATTTTATAGAAGACCTTGATGTATGTCAGTCAATCATATCAAATTATAATTTAATTAGTGTCAAGGACAACTATCCTCTTACAACATTCTATAATTAGACATTTTATAAATGGACTGACCTATAAGAAATGCACTTTACAAGATGCACATGCTTTTAAAAAATATATAATTCTCTTTTAAAATGAGATACATGTGTTGTTATAAAAATAATATGCTAAGTCAACATATTTGACTTTGAGAAGCTCCTCATGTTTTTCATCAATCTATCTATAATTGATGATAGGCTTCGTGAATAGGTCCCCTTGTTGGTCTTCTAGGCCATTCAATTATTTGTCAATTCTACCGACTTCTTTCTCAATGCTTCTAGCATCACCAATCTCTTCCTCTATAGATAATATCATGTCCAAGATTCTTTTATTTACTGACCCTATTGTTTCTTGGATTTTTCTCTTCACTTCTTGCATGAATTTATTAGCACTATATTTGAATTCATCATCTATTATCAAACCCATACAACTAAGGGTAGTTGAGTCTTTAATCAATCCTCCCAGTATATGTACCATTTTACCTTCTAACTTATTGAAGTCTTTATAAATATCCTCCATGCCCTTAGACTATTTGTTTATATCCTTTATCTTCTCTAACAAGTTAATCATATCCATGTTTAAATATGACAAGTTAACTATTTTAAACTCAATAATTTGACCATCCATAAATACATTGATCAATTCCTTTACCTTATTAATTAAAGCCTACCATTTATTGATCTATTGCACAACCATGAAATGTAACTTCTTCACCATGTATTTCTTGGACCTTATAGATTTTAGAAAGTTGAATGTGTCATAAATGATTACTTCAAACTTATTGACCATATCCCATAACACTAATAAGATAGATTGTTCCTCTAAGTTATTTTTCTACTTCAAGCCTTTGATAACAACTTTCAATTATTTTGATTGTGCTTGAGCCAACTCCAGTACATCTTCCTCAAATATGGTATCCTCACTAGGTTGCTATCCTTTCTCTTAGGTCAAATTATTCAAGGGATCCACCTTTTAATATGTAATCTCTTCACCACCTTGAATGGCTATTTTCTCAGTCACCCTTTGCAAAATAGTAGTATTTGGATCAAACCTAACCCTACTAAATATTGGGTCACATGTGGAACTAGGATTTTTACTTGTGATTGGGCTGACTAACTTATACTATCTAATCTCCTTACCTATTTTTATTATATATCAATGATCCATGATGTCAATTCTTGTTATATTAGGTTGTTAATAAACTTCACCATAGCCCATGGAATATGAATAATGGGAATTATTTCTAACCTTGGTTAATAAATGAACTAATTAGGAATAGGTGGACCACATAATATGTTTTATTCTCTTAAAAAGTTAACTTTACTCTATGGTGGTGTAGTAGTTACCTTTGGTTACTTTGTCTTTAAAACAATGGCCATCTCAACTTTCCTTTTAGGGGTGTCAATAACCATCAGGTCTAAGGACTTTCCTTTATCTTGTTTGACTTATTAAACATTTGCTTCTTCATCTAAATATATCTCATAAGTTAGAGATATCATCCTAATTGCATCATCAATAGATTTATTGGGGTCCAATGCTATCATATGTAACTCATATTAAGGTAGATCTTACTTTGATTCTTTTAAAGATTTAAGAACTAATAAATTAGAAGAAATTTCATCTAGACTTCTCTCCTCATGCCTATGCTCTACTAGTATCTCTACTATGGGAAACTTAGAAGAAATAACATGAATCAAATGATGTTACCTAGGACTTAGTTTTCACCTATCTTCCATTTTTTGGTCCCTATTCAATCTAGACTCAAGCCTTATGTTGTGTTTCTTTAATCCTTATAATTATACAATTAGGGTATAACCATATGTATCCCATTATTTTAATAGATTTCCTAATCAAGGGACTAAATCTCATTATGGGAATTCCATCTATATCTTCACTCAATGTAGGGTAGACACAATCACAAATGAACTAGATGTAATATCTATACTTATAGATGTGCAATTTTGAATAGTATTGGGAAATAGTTTGTGTTCTATTTAGAGACCATTCTCTCTGATTGGGAATCATTATGGTTTCACACAAGGTATCTATTAGATAGGATATCATATAAAACTCAGTCCTCTTCTTATTCTTAATTTCATATATCTATATACTTAGGGAAATATAGATTATCTCACCTAATGGAGGAACTATTACCTTTTCCATGATGAAGTGCACCATGGGCACCCACATTGGATCTACATAAGATGTAGTTGCACACCCATATAACCTATTTAGCATGGTCATCACCATCCTAAATCCAAGTATAAATTGACTAATAGGGATGTTCTTAGTAAGATCCATAATAACTCAATTACCAAATTCCAACCACCTAATTAGGGTGTCAATCATGTTGTGTTGCTTTGCCCATGAATCAATGGAGGTGTTTCTCTCTTTTTTTTTGCTTTTTATTAGTTTTGAAAGAAATAAACTAGTGATAAGGGGTGTGTAAAAAAACCTATTAAAAGTGGGTGTATTGAATCTAGATGATTATAGATAAATCTTCTTTGGCTAGGTAAGAATACCTACAAATAAGAAAACACTACCACACACTTATTTTTTAGACAAGGAGATGGGTGGATTGGCTAGCGTAAGATAGATCCTATAAGCAAAAGTTTTATAGGAGGCTATCAATCCAGCTACTTTAAAACAAGTTAAGTTTGATAGAATGAATGAAGGATAGCATAAAATAATATTAAAATGAGACTAAAAATAGTAAATTAATTAATAAACCAAAATACTTTTCTAAGATGATTAAACACGAGCAAGTAGTTTGAATAATGCTAATGCTAAAAAATGGCCAAGTTAAGGGTTATGATTTTGGTTTGGTAATTTGGTAACGGTCAAAAGGATGGTTTATTTGAGTTTGGTAAGTGGTTTAAATGGTAAGGGTTCAAAAGAGGTAAATTTTCAAGAGAACAAATATGGCAAAAGGGCCAAATAGGTAAAGGGGCAAAAGGATAAATGGGATGAAGGTGAAAATGAAGTAAACGGGACAAAGTGATAAAAAGAAGAGGCAAAGGGGTTATAGTTTAGAAGTCAATAAATAATATGATAAGGATGGGGTTTAGAAGTCAAGAGAGAAGAGCCCAAAGGAGATAATAAGTTGAAATGATATTAAAAAATAAGGTTACCTTCAAGATGGTTGTCAGTGATGGTGTTGTTGATGATCTTGTTGATGCAATCCTAGAGTGATTCTAGAAGAGCTTAGATGATTTGAATATTTTCTCATAAAATATGAGAATGACCTCTTTCTCAAGTGGATAACCTCCTCTAAAAACCTGAAACAAAATGTTAATAACAAAAACTACTAATTTGTCACTTTATAACTTAACCCTAGGTGAAGAAGAGGGGGTATTTATAGCATATGTTATGAAGAGTCATGCAAAAAGAGGAATAATAGAGGTATGGAACAATTTTATATGTGGTGGATTAATTATTCAAAATGAGATGGATGGGGATTCTCATTTGGGTTGGTGAGTATCCCATTTGGGTTGGTGAGTGCCCCATTTGGGTTAAGAAGTCAAAAATGGGTGCCCTTTATCTTAAATAGGTAGGTATATTAGTTTAGAGGTTAATTTCATTTTTGAAGATAAAATTCATGTTTAATAATGGTCCCCTAAGGGTAAATTCACTGTATTTTAAAGGGGTGGCCTTTGGATGCTTAAATGAGGTCGTCAAGCACCTTGCGAAGGGTCCTAGGTGGGGTATGATGTCCCACATTAAGCCATCTCACTTCTAAGCCATGTCACTTTCTATATCACCTCAAAAATAACCTTTCATGTCACTTTCCATGTTATTTTCCATGTTACATACCATGCCACTTGCCATGTCATCATGAATAGTCATAGTGGGTCCCACAATAAATAATGATAGTGGATAGTACTTTTGAATAGTAATTTCAAATAGTATTTTTGAATAATATTATGTGACTATAATAATAGTGATTTGGTTAGGTTAATATGGGTTTTTTAAGGTTTAATAAGGTTTAAGGAGTCTTTAGAGGGGTCTCGAGGCATTTAGTCATTAAAAACTGCAAGTGTGTAGTTTTCTAGTGTTTACATTTTGCCCCTTTTTGTTATGTAGATTTGAATTAACAAGTTGTAAAATTAAAAAAAATCACTTGGTTATAGGTTAGAGTGCTCTAATTATGGGAGGATTTTTTCCTTCTCAAACTTAGAGTTGATGAGGAAAGGTTCAATCGGGTGTAGGTTTGATAAGCAATTGGTGGGGAGGCACTAGGTGGTGCCACAAGGTAGTTAGGCATGTGAAATGCCAATGGGTTCATAAAATGCATCTAAGAACAATATTCAAGATTATGTAGAGACTAAATCTACCAATAATTTTACTCTTATAAGGACACATGATAGGGATAACCGATCTACAATGTTGGTCATAGATAATTGAGTTAGTCCTATCAAGTCATCTAGACAAGCTTAGTGTTGGTCACAAGTATCTATGGTAGGAAGTGCTCCTACAAAAAAACACAATTGGTTAGGTCATGCATAGTGTGGTGAAAATGTTCAAAAGTTTAACATGGTAAGGTTGGTCATTACAGACAAATTTTTTTGTAAAATAAGCCAATGTTTTGGGTCAAAAATAATTAACATCAAGGTGGACATGGTAAAATCATGGGGGATTGGGTATGGGTTGAAAATGGATGGCTGAGCTCACTCCATATACACTTATAAAGTGGATGTTTCCTACATAGTTCTATAAATAGGAATCAAAAAAGAATCTCAAGCCAAATTTAGTTATTTTGAGGTGAAGAGTGTTGGTTAACTTGGTGGCCCCAATTTGATATCATGTAGTTAGGTCTGGTTGAAGGAAGTTGGAGAAAGGGAAGTGCCAAAGGGTGGGAAATATGAGTCTCAAATAGTTTTCTGATTGGTTTGGTAGAAATGGTGGATGAGATCACCTAAGATGTAATTAGATGATTATGTCAACTATGCAAAAGGAATCTGTATCCATGAATAAGAAAGTGCAAGTATGAAATTGTTGTCACCATTATTTTTTTAAAGGAGAAATATGCTTTACCAAGATTTAAAAAATATGGCACTACTCGAATTGTCATGGTGACCCAACAGGTTGTTTCATCACCATCCAAATAAGCTGACATTGTGCACACTTTACAACAATGTCATCAATAGGCTATGGAAGGGTATGTTTCAACAATTCAGGGAAACAAAGTCGTAGAGTGGGTAAACAAGAAGTGGTGAATATTTTAACTCTTGATCCTTGAGTCAGTGGGGCCCCAAAAGAAGTAAGCATTGATTTTTGAGGGAATTCAGAGAAAGACGCTGAGGGGTTTTGGAATATGGGGTGAGGTGAATAATAATAATATTAATTAAATAAGTGAACAAGTTATGGATTTCATGTATTAAATCAAGGTTATGGAGGACATGAGGAAGAAGAAAATGATATTGAGAATTGACACAACTGGTGATCACACTCTAAAGAGGTAGAGGTTGAATTGGAGAACATAAGGGAGATCCAACAAGGGATGAGGTGAAGGAAAACTAGGAGATGGATGAAGGGATAGGTAGAGGAAATGATGATTTCAAATATAACTATGAAGGTGGAGAAGGATAGAAAGAGCTAGGCATGAACATATAGGAGGGAAAACATGAAGGTTGGGAAGAAAAAGGAATGTCCAAAAGACAATAAAAATGAAAGGAAATGGAAAAAAGGGAGAGGATGGTAGAAAATATTGAAAGGGAATGAGATGAAGATCAAGGATGATAAGAAGAAAAAATAAGAATTGAAGCAGGGATACAAAGCAAGGATACTCACATAGATGCAAAATATAAGTGAGTAATGAGATGGAAAGAGGAAAAGGGGAACACAAAAGGCAAAAGGCAAGAATTGAAAAGAAGAAAAGAGGAAATTATAGAAGGATTCTCAAATAATAAATACCCAAGGAGAAACTAGTTATGGAGGAAAAAAAGACAAAAAGGATGGAAAAAAAGCAAACAAGAAGAATGGAAAATGGGTACAGTGGGAAAATGGTGAAATGGCAAAGAGTGGTGGTGCACATAAATAAAAATTATAATAATATAAGAAATAGAAATCTTGTAATATGCATATTATGTAGAGGAATTAGTGAGAAAACGATAGTGATAAAGAGGGTATGACAAATAGCCAAGGGCAAGGGGAGATGATGAGGATGGTAAAAGAAGTTGAAGGAGATAAAGGACAAGGTTGGTAATAAGTGGAGAGAGAGGCCAAAAACATGAGAAGTTGATGAGGGAGTGAGATTTGAAGTATGTGCAAGGAAAGGTGATGGGGAGGCTAATGAGGTAGAGTAGGTGGTGGTTTTATGGGAGATAAGAGGAGAAAATGAGGAAGGTTGTCAACCCTTGCGTTAAAAGAGATTAGCAAGCTAGAAAAGTGGTTGAAAGAGATTGACAAGATAAATGGAGGGAAGTGGTGAGGGGATAGGTAGATAAGTAGAAGAAGACATTTTAGGTGAGAATGGAAAATAAAATAAAGGATGTAGCCAAGCTAACCTCAATAACTGAGTGCTACCTACATAGTCTAAAAAGACCTCAGTCTGATGTAGTTCTCCCAGTAATGTCAAAAAAATCTTAAGAAGAAGTATTAAATGGTGTTAAAACATAAGGATGTTGAAGAAAGAATTCAAATCTTCCTTGATTTAGGATGCCCTAAGCAATAGGGCATTTTTAGTGATGGAAATGAGTGAGAATAAAAAGGGTATGGGAATGAGTTTTTAGTGGTCAAGCTACCCTTAGAAGTGAAGCAGTGCCTACATAGTCCATGGACATCAGGATAATTTAGTTCAACAAGGTTTGGGTGAGTGGTGTTTAAATTGTCTACCCCAATTTGATGGACCACATGGGTTAGTTCAGGTTAAGGGAGAAGGATTTATAAAATAATATTTTTGGTTGGTGAAAGTGAATGGTGTAGATTGGTAAATAGTTACCAAAATGATCCCACATTTAGTAGGATGAGAGATACAAATGGGAAAGGTAGGATAAATTTGAAGGGAACACAATGATAAGTACCACAAATGATCTTCAATGTAGATAATCTAAAGAAGAGGTGCCTTTGTTAGGAGGTTACACCTTATAAAATTGTGTGAGGGTAGAAGTTTGGAGATAGTGTTTACTGCTACAATCTATGTTTTAGGAGGTGGGGGTCTATCTATATCTACATAGTTTCTTTAGCCAATGTTCATCACTACTACAAATTAATTTTTAAGGGAAGTAGTGAAGTGACAACCTCTAAAGAATTTATTTTATGGTCAATAGATTATATAAGGAATTTAGTAACATGGTAAGCAATAGAGGATAGACCTTGTTTAACCTAAGAGCTACATGTGTAGGATAGACAAATAGTGGCCATGTCTACATCCTCTATCCCAAATCCATAGAAACAATGACTTATTGGTTTCACTCGTTCAGGCCTAACCAACAAGAAGCTATATGATTGAAAGAAGATGATGGTTCCCTTGCTATAGATGAACATTCATCTATCATAAAATAAAAGAATACCATATTGGAGCATGTACTGCTAATGGTTTGGGTCTAACATTCAAAGCTTATGGTAATGGGTTGGTAGTAAAAGGAGGGTAGAGGGGACAAGAAGGTGAAATTATAGGAGTGAATTTAGGGTGGCCTACCTTTGATGGAATAATTTCTAAAGTGGAAAGGATTTGGGAGTTACCACCACCAGTAATAGTGGTAGTTTCAAAGGCATGATCATTATAGTAACCCATGGTTGGAATCTAATTTACGTCAACCAAGCCAAAGGTGATAATGATGCAAATGACCACTAGGCCTATAAGGGTTATGAGGTGACAAAGAAAATAAAGACATTGGATGTGAATTAGATGATAAGGGAAACAAAAATATGTCATTAGGGTGCATAATGTCTTTATCGAGATAATAAATCATATCAAGGGTGATGTGTCCATGTGAAAAGGTAGGTAAACATGACCATTTATAGTGGGAAGACTATTCAAGGGGATCAATGACATCATATGACCTTCCTTATCAATAGAATGGAGAACCAGGTTGGTGTGGAAGAATGGGAAGGTAATTATTTAAAGAATCTTGATAAAGACAATTACAAGGATCAGATCATGTCTTTCATGTGACCACATCTACATTCACACAATAATCATTCAAATTTCCATTAAAAATGATTCTATGTGTCCCTCCACACACTAATACTACCATATTTGACCACATTCATCATCAACAACAATAATAATAAATAGGAATTCCATCCCCTCATCCTGCACTAATTCTACCTATCTAGCTCATGAGGTAAACTTTCTTCAATAAATGATGCCTTATTCATAAGGTATGTTGATGTATGAATGTTAATGTAATTACTAGGAGTAATCAAGTAGAAGGATGGATGAACACAAATCTAGAGTCACCAGATAATTGATCTAATGCTTAGGTAGGAAAATAATATATGCATGTACTTTAGGCCATGTGTAATCTAATTACTCTTTATGTATCATGCATTTCCTTGCACCCTAAATAAAATATTGCATAGTTTGTTATGTACAAAATGTGTTGGATGTCACTAGTTGAATGGTACCATGCTTAAGGTTGTGTGGATACTTATTAATGTTATGGTTATGGTTATGATTGGTATGGTTGTGGTTATTATAATCTCACTAAATATAAAAATAATGATTATTGTTATTGTAACATTGTATGGTAAAATTCATGAGGAAAACACTAACCAAACACATTAAGAATAGGGTACAATTCTTTATTTTTGACAAGGAATAAGAAAAACCCAAAGTGAGATTGACTTAATAAATATAAGCCACTCAAATTCTATGCATGAGTGATCATTAGTCGATAAAAAAGATTTCTTGATCATAGGGTGTCAATTAAACTCAAGATCTCTTGATTTATAGATAGTCTAAAGGGAAGATGGGTGATGGGTGGTGTGAAGGGTAATGGGTGATACGCATAATAACCTCATGTGAATTCATTTTCCCCTTCTATAGGTGACCTAAGAATGGTAATAGACAATTCCATGTAATATGATATATGTAGATTGATCAATGTAAGAAGTCTACATGTGGAAGCTGATTGTGGCTTCCAACTCATTATGTTGCTATAGAGATGATTAAGGATTTATAATTTATTGTGATAGTGGGTATTTTGTTTTATTTATGTGTATGGGAAACTGATCAATGTGGGAAGATTCCAAGAAATTTTTCTACTTTTGACAAAGTGAACTTATCCATCCTTCAAAGGAGTGGTCTAAGCTTATTAGCTTTGGTTAATGATATTTATAGTTGTCCTTCAAGGGAGCAGTCTACCTTACATTTGGTAGTTTTAATTTTGTTTTTGGGTAGCTATCCTTTGAGGGAGAAATATGCAGTGCTTAAGATATTGACCCAAGTAAGTATTTCAAGATAAAATGAGTTTATACATGGACCAATCTAATTAGGTTCAGATGTTTACCTTTATGATGGAAAAACTTTACATAAAAAGGTCAATGATATGTGAAAGGGTGTGGTTTTGAGAGATAATGACAATGGTATTCCATATTGTTATAGATGAAAAGTATCCATGAGAACCATGCTATGGGTAAATCCATGGTACCCATATTTAGGATTAGGCCATGACTATGATGGTTAATCACATGGTTCTATGTTGTAATCAATTTTCCTCAAAAGGGGAGGAGGAAGGTGGGTGAAGGTTAAAATATCATAATCAAGGGATGAGATTAAGTTAGACAAGAAGATGATATTGATCCTTCTTTAACATAAAAATGGATGCATATGCGAAGCATTCAGAGGCTCAAGTTTTGGTTTGCCTTCGAGAGAGGACAAATGATAAGTTCTTAATCCATACTTATGGGTAATGATTTAGGGTCCAAGCTAATTAAAATCAAACTTTCCTCATTTAATATTCTCCATGTTGGTCATGTGTTAATTTTCTTTTAGGATGAGATCTTCGATATTGAATTCCCATTGTTTGAGGTGCTTGTTATAAGCATGGGTAATATTCTCTTGATATATGTAAAGATGGTTAAGGGAAGAAAGGTGATTTTCATCAAGTAATTCAAGCAATGCAAGGCATTATTGATAATAATCCTCTTTATAAATGATGTTGTGTAAGGAAATATGAAGAGAGGGAATCTATACTTCAAGAGGTAGAATAACATCTATGCCAAAGACAAAAGAAAAAGGTGTAGCACCTATTTCGGTTTGGATACTAGTGTAATAGGCCCATAAAATAAATGGGATGTGTATGTTCTAATCCCAACCTAAAACACTTACAAATTTGGTCAGCAATTTGATGAGATTTTGTTGGAGGCTTCTACCTATCAATTTACATGTATATGGTAAGGTGAGGAATGGTTCAGTTTGATGCCAAAAGCATCACAGAGGGCTTGAACTTTTTTATTTTTGAATGATTTACGATTATCTATTATGATTTTGTGAGGGAACCCAAAACAATAGATAATGTGATGATTGATAAAATATATAATTTTTTTGGCTTTGATAGAGATAAGGGGGATGGCCTGCACCCATTTAGTGAAATATTCTATAGTGGTGATGATATATTGGTGTCACTAAAAAGATTAAGGATTGATTTCTCTAATGAGACCTAGCCCCCACTGTGAGAAGGGCTAATAATCCATGGATACTTGAAGGACATGAGTAGGCGTGTGATGTAAGTTAGCATGTTGTTGGAATTTAACACACTTCTTTACATAGTCATAATAGTCCTAATTGAGGTTAGGTCAATAGTAACCCATGTGTATGATTCTTTTGTAAATAACAAAGCCACTTAAATGTCCCCCACAAACTCTATCATGGTTTTTCGATGGCATGAAGAATCTCATGACTATGTAAACAATGGAGAAAAAGACCATCAAATCCATGTTTATATAGGATTCCCTATAGTATGGTATAAGGAGAGGTGCCCTACACAAAGGCCTTTCAAGCATTCTTTGAGAGGTCAAGTGGAATGATGTCGATGTTAAAGTAATTAAAGGTTTGGTCATACTAGACATTGAAAGGAGATGCCTCCACACTACAGATGGTTGGAAGGTCTGAACTGATATATGAGGGCCTAATGAAATGGTTGATTGTGACAAATATTTTGGATTATGTAGGTTGAGAGGGTATTCAAGATGAAAGAGATGCTATTATGTCTACAAATTTGTTAGTAGATCGAGGCACTAATTGGATTTGATAATGATCAAAACATGTTAAGAGATCATCAACGAGGAGCTTATAATTTTGTCAAAAAAAAAATTTACATTGATGAGACCCATTGACCTAGTTAATCATGAGTTGAGAATCATCGAAGATAGAAATGGTTTTGATTTTTAAGGCAAGAGTAGTTTGGAGACTGATGACCAAAGCTTTATACTCTACCATATTGTTAGTACATTCAAAGTTGAGTTTTAAGTATAGTGGAAGAGGTTCACCATGAAGGGGTATGATAATTATTCCTAAAACCCCACCATGTTGGCATTTAGAGCCATCAAGAAACATGGTCATTTGGTAAGAGAGTTCTCCCTGAGAAAGAGTTGCAATAGACTCATTAGGAAATGCTAATGGAATGGGATAGTTATCTAGGAGAGGGGCTTTAGCTAATTGATTAGCAATGACCTACCCCTTAATGGATTTTTGGTGAAAAAATCAAGATCAAACATAGCCAAAACCATGAGCCACTTAGCCGTATGATGATTTTGGTATGTCTTGGAGTGCACATACTTGAGTGGGTCGATGTTAGTGATAACATATGTTTTTTTATTAAGAAGGTAATGACAAAGCTTAGAGGAAATAAAAATGAGAGCGAGACAAAGCTATTTAGGATGGGTATATCATGTCTCATACTCTAGAAGCATATGGATGATATATTAAATGGATTTCTCCTTTTTTTATCTTGATAAGCTAGAATGGGACCTAAAGAGTGATCAGTGGTGGGTACGTAAAGGTAGAAAAGATGATCATCCCTAGGTGGGATAAGAAAAGGTGGAGAAAGCAAGTACTCTTAGAGTGAATCAAAGGCTTTTTGAAAATATTTGGTCCATCTAAAGGAGGTGTCTTTCTTTAATATATGGTGAAAGGGTTGGCATCTATCTAATAATTGAAAGATGAAGTGATGGATAGATTTAAGTTTTCACTATAGACTGTCAAGTTGCTTAAGGTTTGTTGGATGAGGCATTTCTAGGATGGCCTTGACTTTAGTAGGGTCAATCTCAATTCCACAGAGGGAGATGGTAAAGCCCAGAAGATTTATATACAAAACCCCAAAAATGCATTTTTTGGGATTGAGTCGAACATGAAATTAGATAAGTCAATCAAAAATGATAGTAAAAATAGATAAATGTTCCTTATAGTGTTTAGATTTTTTGAGGAGATCATCCACATAATCCTCTATAGTTTTATGAATAAGATCATGGAATACATAGGTCATGGACCATACATACATTTCTCCTACATTTTTTAATCCAAAAGGCATGACCCAATAGTAGAATGTTCCTCAAGGAGTAGTGAAGGCAATTTGATGTTGGTTTGAGGGGGCAATCAGGATCTGATTGTATCTTAAAAAGTTGTCCATGAGGGATAACATCTCATGACCTATGGTAAGGTCAACTAGTTGGTCGATATTGGGTAAAGGAAAGTCATATTTGGGCATGCAAGGTTAAGGTATCAAAAATCCATAAAAAGGTAAAGTCCCCTAGTGGGCTTGGTAATGGGAAAAATACTAGAGACCCATGTGGTTAGTCAATGGGTTGAATAAAGTTGATGGATAAAAGAGGTTAAAGTTATTCCTTGATGAGAAGAGCTATATGAGGGTGCATTTTATGAAACTTTTTCCATATCAGCTTAGCCTATGGCTGGGTAATGATGTTATGAAGGGTGATAGAGGGGTCAATCCTAGGCATATCTTAATAAGACCAAGTAAATGTGATGATATGGTCCCAAAGGAAGGTAGGATAATCATGTTTCACATTTGAGTCCAAGGATTGGCCCAATTTAATGATATGAGTATTCTCCTAGGTTCCTAAGTTAATGTTAATAGTTGATTCGTTGAGCATGGTCTAGTTTTTTGGAGGGAAACATTTATGGATGGTAGATTCTCTTACACCAAGGTAGGTGAGGATAGAATTATTGTCTTAGCATTGAATGGTATAGATGGTGGGTGTATCATAGTTGATCATTTCAAGGTGGATGAAAGGAAAGGTTTTAGTTTAGCCACCATGTTGATAGGTTAGTGGGCCTAAACTAATGGTACTGATCAAAAAATAAGTTGGATGGGATGATGTCAGAGTCTCTAGATTGATAAGATGTATTAGGAAAAGATGGAATCTCTTCCATGGGAATATCAATAGGTTTTGGTGAGGTGGGTTCTTCTAGTGGTTCAAACTTGAGCCCAAAGAACTCACAAGGTTTTTAAGTCTTGATAATAGGAAATTTGTGAGGTCCTTGTTTGTAGAGGCCCATATGAAATTCTTTCCAAGCATAGTGGTGAAGATAGGTTCCTACAAAGGTTGGGTTCCTTATATAGGAGAAATCAAAAGTGAAAGGTTGAATATATGGAGTGGTGATATGAGCGAGGAGTGGTCAATCAAGTCCCCCATAGACAAAGTATGTTTGATTGTTGGGAATTATAAAGGGGATGATGGTACTTATGTTGGGGTCATAAGAAGGGTCATTTTGAAGGTTACCATATTCTAAGGGAGTGGGAAAGGAATCTAAGGCTAAAATATAGTACTCCCCAAGAGAAAGGCATTGGAAATTTTGTGTCAAATAGTCCTCAATGGGAATATAGGAAGAAGGGATAAATGTACTAGTTGAAGCTTCATTATTATTAAGGGTAAAAGTGCTATGGGAGGTGGTTGATGGTGAAGTTCTGTTAATGGGATTGGTTGAATGTGAGGGATATGAAGGTGTAAGAAGGACATGATTAGGCCTATAGGTCATGTTATAATATATAAAAGGACTGGGATCAGCCTTGATGTTTATGACTTTCCCTTCATGTTCAAATTTAACACATCAGTATAAATTGGAGGGGATGTAACTCATAGCCCAGATCTAAGGGCATCTGAGTAGAATGTTATATTATAATTCACCCTCTACAACATAAAATAACTTAGGGATGGTTTGAGGTCCCTAGTGTATTAGAAGAATAATGGCCCCTAAGGTAGTGGTTATAGTGTCATTGAAGGAGTGAAGAACTTTTGTGCTTTTGACCATGATATTATTTTGTAAATTTAGCTGATTAAAATCATGGTAGGAGATTATGTTGATGTTGGATCCTCTATCAACCATCACCCTTTTAACATGGATGTGATTGATATATATGGTGATAAATAGAGGTGGGTCAAATTATTTAGAGTGTGTCAGAGGTATCTCAGAATCTTGGAAGGTGACAATGATAGAATGTTAGAGGGTCCCAATAAAGGAGGAAAGGGGTTGAGGGTCATCTAGCTAAACCTTAATGCATTATAAGGCATTTATTAATTCTTGATGATGATGAGGTGAGGTGTTGATCAAGTCGTAAAGGTTCATCTTCACTAGTGCTTAATGAATTTGCTTCAACATAGTTTGTTGAATGGATGTAGAGGAATTGGTGGGAGGTACACCTAGGATGGATATTGTAGGTCTAAGTGATGGCCTAGGTGGTGGTGTTGGTGTTTGGTCCTAGTTAGGAGGTTGAGAATTTGAAGGATATATCCATAGAATGGACATATCAGCTCTTCCTTTACCCCTCTATTATGCTCGAGAATGGGTAATCATGTGGATTATATGGAAAATGGGCTCAGTTGAACTGGGTGATTGCTTCGACTCCTCACCCTTACCTATAGATGAGAGTGAGGATGTCAGTGTAGGTTGGGATAGTGGTTGGATTGGTTGGGTTGGTAGTTGGGTTAGTAAGGTAGGTGAAAGTGGTTCACCTGATGATAGATCATCATCCTCATATAAGCAATGAAAAATAGCTTGGAGATATTTTCAACTCTTTATGTTATGTCTTCCTATGGTACACACAGATCTAAGTATCATTAAACCAAGAGGGTTTGGTGTTAAAAGGGGTGAATGGTTTAATAGGTGGAAGTTTAAAGGAGGAGGTTTGCAATAGCCTTTATAAAATAATAGAGTAAGATTCCTTTAGAGGTATTGAGGGTGTTGAGATACTCATTGGGGAAATAAGAACCTTCCTAGGCATGGTTTTAACCTTAGAGAGGGTTGGTGGTTAGGCAATTTTGATATAAGATTTAGATTGGGTTGGCTTAGCTATGATCAGGTTAATGGTAGATGGTTTTGAAGTAGAGGATGGGTGGTTGATAATAGTTATAAAAGTAGATGGGGATAAATTAACTAAGAATGATGAAGAAATTTGATGACATAGGTGACAGAGGGGTAGGTAGAGAAAATGGCATTGGTTTAATTGAATCAAAATAAGTGACTAGGATGGTAGAAGGGTGGGGTCCCAAAATAGATGGAAAATGAGAAGGAGGTGGCATAGGTCTAACTTGAGGCTGAGGTTTAAGTAATTTTACCCCTTGGTATATCTTGGTTGGTGGTTTGTTAGGTGGCCTAGAGGGGGTTAGGCTTGATTTTATGGGGGGATGGGTGATGCCAAGTGTGGGAAGGATAACCAAATTCTTGGCTAGCTTACATAGAAGATTATGAGATGATCTAGGTGGAGGTGGGTGATATGGTTCCCTCACGTCTTGGGGGAAAGAAATGTTTGATGATGGGTTGGTAATAGGTTAAAAAGTGGATGCTAATAAAGTTGAGGGTTCAGTTTTGTTTTGGTATGGAAGCCCCAAATGATGGTAGGAAGTAGTTCTTTCTAGGTTAGGTTGTGAGGCCAATTCCAAACTTTGTAATAACTAAGAAAAGGGCTTATAAATGGGTCTTGTTCCTTGATCTATTGTTTCAAATTTCAATCCCTTAGGTGAAGAAGAGGGGATGGTTCCTTCATCTCTACTTGAGATAAAAGGTTCCAAAACAATGGCTACTTATGGGGTGATTAAGAGATGGGATGTTCGTTTGATCGAGGATGTAGATATGGTCCCAACTCCTTCCTTTGCTAGGGTATCCAAATGAGAAGATATTATTTCTATAATTTTACTTGGTGGGGTAGAGGAAGGGGTGGCTAGATCAATGGCCAGTTCTATGAAAGGAGAGGTGAGCATGGATATGATTTGATTAAGTAGAGAAGCAAGGAATATAAATCCTTTTACTTAGGTCTCTGAAGGGATAAAAGTTGAATTTACTTATTTCATAAGCGAGGTTGGTGAAGAGGAAATGGGAATATGAGCCTCATCCTCCATGGGCTCATTTATGATGATGTTGATTGTGTATGCCTCATGAGACAAAGATGGTTCAAATTGATTGTCATGGGTTTGGGTAGGTGAGTATGGTTAGGGAATGGTTTGTGAAAAATATTGAGAGAATGGTTGGGGGGTGAAATAGGGTTGTCAAGCATCAATTTTCCATTGTAAATCAGGTTTTGGACAAGACTTTTAAATGTGTTACATTAGTTTATGTCATGTCCAATGACTTGATGGAAAGCACAATGGTCATTTTCACTATACCTCCCAAGCATAAGGTGAGAAGGATCAAATTATTGAGGTGGCTTGATCGATGGAATTTGAATAACATTATATTTTAGCAATTTATCCAACATAGAGGCATAATATTCCCCTATAGGGGTGAATTATTTAGGTGGATCCCAACTTTGATTTTAGTTTGGTGGGTAAGAAAAATTAGAAGGTGTGTTTTGACATGGTTGGTTAATAGATGGAGGTGGGGAAGTTTTCAAGACAACCACATTTGCATATTTTTTGGCTTTAGAATTAACTTGGTTAGTTGTCTTAGAGGAAGAGGGGTCATTGGGTTTAAAAGTGGAATTCTTATTTTGCAATTTCAATTTACCCACATCTATGGCTCAGTTCTTGAGCTTATGCACTATTTTGAACACTTCATCAAAGGTTATAAATGGTTACACCTAAAAGGTGGGAGTGATGTGTATTGAATATCCTTGAGAGAAAATTTCAATGAGTTGTATATGGGGAAATGAAAAGGATAATCAATTAATGAGGCCTTACCATCATATAATGAAGTTGGCAATTGATTCATCATCAAAATTCTTGATAGAATAGAGATAAGTTAAGGAGAAATTCTTGAATATATTGATAGAAAAATGTTCTAAGAAAATTTGGATGTGTTAGGAAAATGAGAAGATATAATGTCTAAAAAGGGCACTATACCAATTCAAGGTGGGCCTTGATAAAGACATAGGGAAGGTTCAGAGAAGTAGGGCATCATCATAAGAAATCAAGTAATAAGAATGATGAAATACCCTCAAATGTTGTTGAGAATGATCCTTCCCCTAAAACTTGAAAATTTTAGGAAGCTTCTATTGAGAAGGATAAGCATGAATCAGGAGAGAAGGGTTGATAGGTTCATTGAAAATTTGGTTGTAGGATAAAATATTATGGAACCTAAAGATATATGATTCAAGTTGGATCATCTTATCTACAAGTATTTTGATCAAGTTAGGTTGGGGTGGGCTAGCTGCATAATTTAGTGGCAAGTTTTGCTGAGATTGGGTTATAGCTATGAATTGGTATGTGGTAATTTGAGGTTGGGATAGTGTCCTCATAAGACTGATAAGAATTAAGGGTTATGTGGAAGGTGTAATATATCCCAATATATTGGGTATATACTGATAGGAGGCTAAATTGGCTTGTAGAGGAACTGATAATGATTGGTTTAGGGGCAAATTTGGGTTGGTTGATGGGGGCATGGTTTGGTTTGGTAATGCTAAAGTATTTTTGGCTTGTTGAGGGATAGTGACCCTAGTGCTAATAGGGGGAAGTGTTTATGGTATGGAGATTACCAAGTTATGAAAGGGGTTTGATGTTGGTATATTGGTTAGACTAAAGGGAATGGTAAAAATGGGTGTGGAAGACATCATACTGGTAAAAGGGGTAGAAGTGACAAGGGGAAAAGTTGAGCCAATATTAGAGATATTGGTTGGGGTAATAGGTGTTTGGGATGAACCAATGATATAAGATAAATCTTGGATAATAGAAGGGTGGGATGATGCAACACCAACCATGAGGTGGTGTTGCATACCATAGGGTGGATCCATGGAAGGAATCGAAGCTATTGAAGTATGATAGGCTACGATATTAAGATATTTTTGTAAATTAATATGATTTTTGTTTAGAAAGGTGGAAAATTTTGAATCACCTTCAGGTATTGTTAAAGGCATCTTAGGTGGGGGATAATGGTGTAGTGAAGCATGGGGCGATCTATCAACATCTGAGGTATAATCCATCGATGAGGATGAAGAAGAAGATGGTGGTGGGTTGTTTTGTTTTTTCACTCGTTTGGCTAAGACCATATGAGAAATTTATAAATGGATAATGAACCTCTCACCTCCCATAATGAGAAAATAAAAATTAAAAAAACCAAAGAAAATAAAACACACACTAAAATCAAAATTAATCCTAGGATTTATTTTAAATTACTTTTGGCTTATGCCTTAAATAGTGTTAAAGGGAAAATTGGCTTGTAAGTTAGGTAATAAAAAAGCAATCTAAGGATGGTTTTAGGTTGAATTTTTTTTCTCAAATAATATGCACTAGATTGGGAATGTGGCCTAGTACTGGGGCCTTACTCCCCTCACTTCATGATCCCATAGCTAGTGTGGGTGCTTATCCAATATATACCATTTGTATAGAGTTTATACTCCACCAGAGAATGGAATGGGTCCTTTGTATGGTGATGAAATCCAAGTGGTATCATTGGGTAGGGTAAGGTGATCCAAAGGGTAATGAAATCTCAATGGACCTTGTCTTAAATAAGTTTTGGTATTTAATTTGTGTGTGTGGTTTGGTAGTATAACATATGTGTGCTACTATTAATTCATAATGCATTTAACTAATCTAGGTAAGATAACCATTAATAAGGAAATATAATTAATTCAATTAATTTTAACCTAAAATAAGATTTTGGTGTCTTTTCATACAAACAAGGAATAGCTAAAATGCACTTAAATGCAAGATGTAAAATGCAACCTATCCCTAGGATGATTTTTTTTTTTCTTTTTTTTTTTTGGAAAAGAAGAAAGGAAAGAATTTTTTATTTTTCTAAATTTATAAATAAAAAAAATTAAAAATCATTTAACATTCATTAAATTAAAATATATGCCTAAAAAAACTATGAGTCCATAAGGGGTCCCACCATGTATGCCAAAATGTTTCTCTCTATTTTTTTTTTCTTTTTCTTAGTTTTGGAAGAAAGAAACTAGTGATAAGGGGTGTGTAGAAAAACCTATTAAAAGTGCATTCATTGAATCCATATGATTATTTATAACTCTTATCTGGATAGGGAAGAATACTTTAAAATAATAAAACACTACCACACACTTGTTTGTTACACAAGGAGATGGGTGGATTGCCTAGCATAAGCTAGATCCTAGAAGTGAAAGCTTTTTAGGAGGATGTCAATCCACATAATTTAAAACAAGTTAATTTTGATTGGATGAATGAAGGATAGTGTAAAATAATATAAAATTGAGACCAAAAACATCAAACTAATTAATAAACCAAAAAACTTTGCTAAGATGATTAAACTTAAGCAAGTAGTTTGAATAATGTTAATGCTGAAAATTGGCCAAGTTAAGGTTTATGATTTTGGTTTGGTAATTTGGTTAAGGGTCAAAAGGATGGTTTATTTGAGGTTGGTAAGTGGTTTAAATTTTTATAATGGTAAGGGTTGAAAAGATTTAAATGGTAAATAGAACAAATATGGTAAAAGGATAAATGGGATGAAGGTGAAAATAAATTAAATGGGATAAAGGGATAAAAATGAGAGGTAAACGGGTTATAGTTTAGAAGTAAAGAAATAATAGTCAAAGGATGGGGTTTATAATTCAAGAGAGAAGAGGCCAAAGAAGATAATAAGTTTAAATTAAATAAACAAACAAGGTTACCTTTGAGATGGTTGTGATGATGATGTTGTTGATGAAATCCTAGAGTGATTCTGGTAGAGCTCTAATGATTTGAATATTTTATCCTCCAAAATTAGGATTACCTCCTTATAAATTGGATAACCTACTCCAAAAACCTACAAAAAAATGTTAATAACAAAACATAATAATTTTCCACATTCCAACTTAACCCCAGGTGAAGGAAAGGGGGGTATTTATAGCATATGTTTTAAGGAGTCATACCAAAAGAGGAGTAATAGAGGTATGTAACCATTTTATATGTGGTTGATTAATTATTCAAAATGATGTGGGTGGGGATTCCCATTTGGGTTGGTGAGTGTCCCATTTGGGTTAAGAATTCAAAAATGGGTGCCCTTTGTCTTAAATAGGTAGGTATTTTATTTTGGAGCTTAATTTCATGTGTGAAGGTAAAATACATGTTTAATAATGGTCCCTTGATGGTAAATTAATCATATTTAAATTGGTTGGGGGGGGTGGGGGGACAGGGCTTGTGATGCTTAAATAAGGCCATCAAGCACTTTGGGAAGGGTCCCAGGTGGGGTATGATGTCCCACATTAAGCCATGCCACTTCTAAGCCATGTCACTTACCATATCACCTCCCAAATCACCTTACATGTCACTTGTCATGTCACATTACATGCCACTTTCCATGTCATCATGAATAGTGATAGTGGGTACCATAATGAATAGTGAGAGTGAATAGTACTTTTGAATAGTATTTTTAAATAATATTATGTGACTAGAATAATAGTGATTTGGTTAGGTTAAGATAGGTTTATTAATGTTTAATAAGGTTTTAGGGGTCTTTAGGGGGGCCCTAAGGCATTTAGTCATTGAAAATTACAAGTGCATAGTTTTCTAGTGTCTATAGGAGGTTAGGTCAATTTGGGGCTTGGTAAATGTTTAGTAAGACTCAAATAAAATTGGGGATATGTAAGAAATTTTCCATAGATTATGTTCATTAATCAAAATACCCTTTTCTATATTAGTTACTTCAAAAATGGGACCAAGAACATCAATGCAATGAAGTACCTCTAATTCAGTAGCTACATAGTGAAGTCCAGTCATCTTGATGACCACAATGTCATCATAAATTATCTTTGTTGCGAGAATATTTTCTTATTCCTTGGTGATAATCGGTTAGTTTTCAATTGTCTATAAAAATTTTGAGCAATTATTATCCCCTATGTTCAAATAACCATCTACAAATTCTATGTCCTTGAACACTCATCCTTTGACATCTAATGTCAAATATAGCTTAACTTCTTATTTTGAGACATGTTTATGATTCTCCATTACTATCATTCTAATTATATTATCCTTTTTCACATAATATTTTAACTCCTCTCAGTTCAATCATAATGAATTAAGAGATTATTAGGGCTTTTCATATATTCTAGGGTTTTTAGAGGTTCACATAGACCTTTAATGGTAGCAAACAAGTTCAAAATGTGAGCTTTGGTGACTTATATTGAATTTCCATTGCACATTTATACCTTATACATGCTTGAGTCCACAATATCTCCTAATATGACATGATTTACATATGTTTCACTACCATGTCATGGTACTCATTTATTTAAAATGTGACCATTGTCATTTTTGGGACATGTGTCATCATTTCATGCAATCTTAAAGCTTGATAAAATTCACACCATTGATCTCTTAAAAATTCCTTTGGACCTAAATATATCATTGGATGTTGATCTTCCTTTCAAGCTTCTGAGATTAGGATACTTGGTAGTTCTACAGGCTCTTTGTGTACCTTGAAAACATTACTCATCACTTGAATGATCTTGTGCCATGTGGTAGCATCACATTCGATCTAGGCTCTTTTAATTTTTTACTCCACTCACACCACCGATCTTCCTTCTATGGGATTAAATGTACTCCATTGATCTATTAAATACATGATCGAACATGGACCATTAATCCTATTATTTATTCACAAGATCGAGTGTGGGCCATTGATCTACTTGATCACTCATTAATATTTTGACACTTGTCACTCTCATGTTTCTTCTTAGTATCCTTGACTTGTTTACCTTTGGCCACTATTATATCTTGTATCTATATCCAATATCATGTCACTTGTCATTCTTTCATTTTATTTTATAATCCTTTGACACATTAATTCCATGCTCTCCATCAGATCTCTAATACATTATTAACATGCACCATCGATATTTAGGTTTGACTTATTGACTCCATATTTTCCCGTAGATCACTAATCTTCACTTCAAGATCTTAGGATTTTGCCACTTGGTGATTTATCATTTAATTCATTCCTATAGAAAATGAAATTAACAAAGGGTTTGTGTATATATATATATATATATATATATACTTAGGATAATTTTTTGACTAAGGTTTTAGACATGTTAATAAACATGATTAAAACTTAGGATAAAATTTAAACTAGGTTTAAAATATAATAAAATGTTCACCTGTAAATTTAAATCCCTTTCAAAATAAAACTTAGACTAAAGCTTTTAACACCATTTAAACATGGATTTAATCAATTTAATAAAGACCAAAGGTTAACAAAAGGGTTAAATTAGCATTAAAGCATAAAATCCTAAACATTGCTCATTCAAATGAAAATCCATTAAACTTGCAACATGGAAACATAAGATTAAAATGTTAGTAACATTAGATAAAGTTAAAGAAATATTATATGCAAACATGTCAATTAAGCCAAATCAATCATGATATTCAATAGTTAATTCAGATCAATTGAATGTCAATTTATAGCACAATCTGTAGATTGAACAAGGATCCTCATTTTTCAAAAATGGGAGTATGTTGACCTCAACAAATGGTGACTTTTGGGGGAAACATTGCAAAATGTTATAACTTAGATACCCTTGATTTAAAATAATAACCATACCAATCATTCCACATTATAAAGTACCATTGTTAAGATGAATTCATTATTAAAACAAGTTTTACAAATGTAGAATTAGATTCAAACATCAAAACTCAATCATGTTGTACATGCTTTGATTTATTTATTGATTTTCATGGGATTAAGAGGACAACTTCTAGATTTTATGACCTTAATCACTAACATAGACTTATATCATATTTATATATTCATTAGGAATCATGATTTATGAAAAGGGAAGGCTTGGGCAATGCTCTACTTCCATCCAGGCATCTATAGCCTTGATAGAGATACCTTTGGCTCCACTCTAGGCCTTTCACCATTACCATCCAAGCTTTCATAGCTCTAGTGGAGGTTACCAGAATCACCTTTGTTTATAAATCTCTTAGTTTTTCAATAAATATTTTATTTTTATATTTTTTTAGATATATTTAGCTTTCCAATAAATGTTAGGAACTAGAATTATTTAGGTGTTAAGATTTTGTCAAATTTTTTCTTTTTAGATAATCATCTTTGGTTATAAACTTCATCCCAGGCAATAATATTCTTTGTGGGCTAACATGAATTTACTCTAATAATTCAAACTTTAGCTCATACATATACAATCCTTATTAGAACCAAACTTAGATCAAAATAAGGTTTAATATTTTCAAGGAATAATTAATCTATGTATCACTCTTCACCAGTTTTTCAAAATCATAACATCAAATTCAAATCTCCAAGATCCATGGTAGACTATTGTTTAAGATTCATACATACATTCTTGATTTGAGAAGTTCCTTTTGAGAATTTAGGATGGATTGGAGTTAGAAATTGTCTTAAAAAATACTTATTAAAAGCAAGGAACAAAACAAAAGAAAACAAACACACAATAAGTAAAATAGACAACAAGCAAACAACTATTTACAAGCATTATTTAAAAACAAGGAACAAGAAAGGAAGCTAATCTAAGCTTACCTATACTAATTCTAACTAGTCTTACAAGTTACTCCATAAAGACTTGAGGTAGAACAATAGAGAAATAGTGTTTGAGGTATTACCCATTAGTTGGCAATGTGAACTCTGCTCCTTCCAAGTCCTTAAGCTTAAAGGTGTTGTATCCCAATGTCTCGAAAATTTGATAAGGACCAATCCACAAATGAATGAATTTCCCATGTTTTCCTTTTAGTTCAGATACTTTGTCTCATAAGAGAACTAGGTCTTCCTATTTAAACACCTTGATTTTTGAATGCTTTTCAAACCATCTTTTGACTATGGTTTGATGTCAACTAAATTTTGAAAATTTTTCTTCACTTGCATCATCCATTTGTATGATGTCAAGAAACCTTGAATTTTTATATTTTTGATCTTCTTCCATGTACTCCTATATGAACCTGTATGTTGGAAACTTGAGAGTAATTGGAAATATTGGTTTTTGACCATATACCAATAGAAATGGTGGTTCTTTCAAAGATTATTTCACTCTAGTTATATCTTCCCAAAGAGCATATTTAAGTAATTTATGCCATGTTCACAGTTTTTGGGCTGCAAAATTTTCAATTGCTTTCATCAATTTTTTGTTTGTTGATTCTGAGACTCCATTACCTTGAGTGTAATGATTTGATGAAAACTTAAAAATTATATTGTTATTATAATCCCACTTAATCATTTCAATAGATATAAAGTCTTATCCATTATAAAAAACTAATGAAACGAGTGTTCCAAATCTTGTACAAATTTTCTCTTCCAAGAACTTGATGACATATTTAGTTCTACATTCTTTTGTTGTTATTGATTCTATCCAAATTATGTAATGATCAATATCAATATACTTATGTCCATATGAAGAATTAGGGTTAATAACCCCTATAAAGTCTAAACCTCATTGAGCAAAAGGTTTTTCAATTAAAATAGGTCTCAATGGTATAGATGCTTTTGGTTTCTTGGTGTTAAATATCTAACATTGATGGCATTTTCTAACATGCTTATGAGCATCCTTAAAGATTTTTGTCCAATAATAACCTACCCTTAGGATCTTATGATCTATTATCTTTCTAGAAGGGTGTCCACTCCTAGGCTTTTCATGAAAATTACTCAAGATTTCAACTACTTCTTCTTTCAAAACACATATCAAGTATATGCCTTCATAGTTATTCCTAAAGAGTACCCCATCCTTGATCAATAATTTTTTTTTCTTGATCCTCAAAGCTCTTCTTTGCTCTCTACTCAATGTTTTTGGAGAAGAACCATTTATTAGAATATGAATAATTTCATTATAACAATCATTTGGTTGGAATTATTGTTGATCAACCTACATGACACTTAATTTAGGATTTGTGTTAGAAATTAATTGAATCAATCCTTGACACCTTACCAACTTGGAAATTTTTAGTTCAAGATCATACTCTTGGACTATAGACATCCATTTATCTCTTCTCTCTCCCAATTCACATTGACTAAGCATAATTTTAATGGTAGGGTCTAAGAATATTGCATGCACTTTATTCCTAAGAATGTAATGTTTAAACTTTTTAAATGGCTTAACCAAATCACATGTTTTTTTGTAAATAAAATAATAATTTAACAAAACATTTTTAAAATTAGTTCTCATGAATGAAATTAGATTATCATATTTATATATATTTTTAGTTAAAACAACTACTATAGTATGTTCAAAAGCAAAAGAGTAAATATAAAAATATTTTTTTAAATTAGGACTTATCAACATTGGTGCATGTCCTACTACTTATTTAATGTCCTTAAAGGCTTTCATTTTCTCCTCATTCCATATGACCTTGGCATCATTATTCAACATGTTATCAAGTAGATTCACAATTTCAACAAAACTAGAAATGAACATTCTCACAAAATTGATTTTCCCAAGGAAAGACTTTAATTCTTTTCTAATGTTAGAGGATTATATTTTGGAAATTAATTTGACTCTATCAAGATCTATAAAAATACCATCTTTGGTTATAACATGTCCTAGTAACTTCCCTTCTGTAACACAAAAAATGCTTTTCATAACATTAAGGTAAATTACATACCTTCTACAACATTAAAATACCTACTGTAAATGTATAATATGGTCTTCCCTATTTTTAGAAACCATAGTTAGATAATCCATATATGTTATGATGCACTTACCTTTGAGATATTTAAAGGCATGGTTTATATCTCTTTGAAATGTTTCTCCTACATTTATTAGTCCAAAAGGCATTCTTTTATAAGCAAAATTTCCCCACTTTGTTTTGAATGCAATCTTTATTTTGTCTTACTTGTTTATAGGTTCTTGATTATAACCTAAAAAACCATATAAGAAATACATCATATTAGAACCATTAACAATTTAAATGACATGGTCAAGGGAAGGTAAAGGATAATTATCCTTTTTTTGAATATTTTTTCAAATTTCTAAATTCTACGCATAATTTAATTTCTCCATTCTTCTTTCTAACTAGTATTAAGTTAGCTACATACCTAGAATATCTAATTGGAAACACTATTTTTGCATCTAATAGCTTCTTGAACTCTTTATATATTAATGGTTCTAAAATAGGATCAACTGGTATTTGCTTCTATCTAAAAGGTTTATTAGCTTCTTTTAATGGAATGGTATGGGTAATGACTCTAGGATCAAATATCTTTAAGTCTTCATAGGACCATGTTATAACATCTTTGTCCTTGGTTATAAACTCTTTATCCTTTCTATATCCTATGTCTATACAAGCTATACCAATGTTTACGAGCTGAAGTTAACCTTAAGTTCCTAGGCCAACTACATTATAATCCTTCCCACACACTTTGGAGACTAACAGATTCATCTAGTTTGTCTTGATCAAATAGTATTTATAAGTTAATCATGCCTTTGAGAATTGTATTTTCATTCAATTTAATAATATTGTCATCAACTTTGTCTTGATCAAGAGAATTTTCATTGACCTCATCAATAATATGAGACTTAAATACTCCAAATTTGTTCATGAAAATAATAATCTACTGATCATCACCAAATACTTGAAAATGATTGACATTGTTAGGAATTGAGGGACATGGAACCAATTCAATGCTAAGGTTTCCTAGCTTAGAGTCTTGATTTGGCATGAGGTTGGATGCAGCTGAATTGAGTTCATCAAGAGGCTTGTTATCTTCTATAAGAATTGAAAAAATGGTAAAGGCATCAATTTACTAAATCAAGTCCCACACTTTAAACTTGTACTTATTAAGATAAGATAATTTACATTGGTATCTACTTTTTACTTAATTAACTACTAGTTTAGAATCACCATATACTAGTAGTTCTTTGACCTTGTGTTTGATAGAAAATTGTAATCCTAAGATTAAATCTTCATACTCTACCAAGTTATTAGTGTAAGGAAACTAAATTTTATAAGAATCATTAAATTTTTTCCTAATGGGATTGATTAGAACAATTCTTACTCCAAATCCATATTTACATCTAGCACTATCAAAATATAATTTCCATAGTCCATGTATAACATGAGTCTTTAGAGTCACATACTTGGGGAGTGTGAAGGGTATAAACTCCTAAATTATAATTGACCATGTTGTCCCTTTCATTTTATGAATTATATTCAATTATCATGTGTTTCATTATTTTCTCCCTTTCAATCCAAATTTGATTTGGAAATCTCTTCCATGTAATCCACATATGAGAATAGTCAGTTAACATGTATCCATTTAAAGACTTAGTCCAATCTCTGATTAGTAGCATTCCATAAGCATTTGTAATGTTTGTAATTTGAATATATATGAAATACTACACTCTTGGATTTGAAACAAGATGCATATGCACATTTAACAATTCACCAATCACTTTAACTATAGATTTATCTAATTGAGTAAGTACTCTATCAAACTTAATAGGAGTTAAACCAAGTTTTTCACAAATACCTTTTGGCATGATATTTGTAGAGCCACATAAATATAAAAATATATATACAAGTTTTTACCATAAACTCTAATATTTAGTAAGAAAGGTGGAACCTCTACTTTATTCTTATACATCACTACATTGGCATTTGTAACTTTTTGTGATTTACCTAGTTTTTTGCTTAAATATTATAACAAGTATCTTTGTTTAATTATTTGATTTAATTCATGTAAAGTGATATTAGATTTAATCTTATTCATATCCTCAACTATATTATATCCAATCCTATTAGAATAACTAGATGAATCAACATTATTTCTAGAGTTAATTCCCTTTGGAGGTTCTAGAATATTATCTGGTTGAGGATCAGGGGGAATATCAAAGTTGTTTGGTGGAGTTGAACTATTCAATGGTTTATTTTTTTATTTATTCCTTACTGGATAATTCTTATTTAGATACTATTGAAAATCATGAATCTCCTCTAGAGTATCTTTAAGTTCATTCTCATCCTAGAATGGGAAATCAAAAGTCTCCACCATCAGAGTTGTGTTAGCAGATTTAGATGCCTTTGAAGAACCAGATGTACCTAAAACATTATATTTATTAGTTCCACCTTTAAATTTATCTATTACATCTTGAAATGACTCAAAATCATTACAAAATTTGATACAATCCAATTCAACATGCTTTGAAGTATTATGAACTTTATAATAATCATCTAGAGCTACATCACAAATGTTCATGTTAGGCATGTTATTATTTGCATATTACTTCTTATTTTTATTTTTGTTACCATTGTGAAACCCCTTTGAAGGTATGTTAAAACTTTTATAATAATAACTTTCGTTGGAGATTTCCCTAATATTACCTACTTATCTTTGTAATTGAAGGAAATCAATGCTCAATTTTTGAACCATTTTGAATATGGAGTCATTCTCATTCTTAGATGGCTCTGAATTTTGAATTTGAGTACTAATAATAGATGTTGGCACCATAGATCTTTGATCTTGTGGATGAGATCCAATTGCAATGTTATGTAAGAATCCTAGGTTTTGACCATGATGAGCATGACTCAAAGGTAATTGGTTTAAAATTTGTGTTTGATTTAAAGTAGGAATGTTATGATTAATGTTTATAATGAAATTCAATGCAAGTAAATTAAGATTAAAATTAGGAATAGCATATGCTAATGGACCCTGGGTTTACATTTGATCACTTATTTTCACAACTTCAACGTAGGCTAAGGCCAATGTATTTATAATTCCAACAAATCTTTTTACAAAAATATAATTCATTAGATATAAATCATCCTTTTAAATCTCTAAAGCTAAAGCTTCATTAGGTCTATAGAGAGATATAGTTCTACTAAACATATTTTGAAATATAGCATTAAAATCTCTAATGGTTTCACTCAAATCTCTCTTCATAGTAGTGAATTTTTGATAAAGAACACAAGGACTAATGAGTTTTCCAAATTGATCAATGAAAATAATGTATAAATCATTCTAACTATTAATGTAATTTTTAGGAAAGTTGAGAAACCATTCATATGTTGCATCTTTAAAAGTAAAAGGAAACAATCCGCAAGCAACATCTTTGTGATCAACATTTAACAATCTTAAAGTATCCTTAAAATACTTGATATTTTATTCACATGTAACCACACATATAGGACTAAAATAGGGAAAATAATTCTCAATATATCTAGGTAAATCATGTACTTGATTAGGAAAATCAATGGAAGATCCATCTAACCATGCCATACATTGATAAGGGTTAAACACAAGATCACCACAAACAGGTGAAGTAGGTTGAGATTTAGAAACCCTGTGCTTACCTTTATATTCTATTTCTTTCCTATGAACTTATAAAGAAATAAGAGGTAGCCTTGTCTTAGACCTTTAGTTCCATCTTGTAAACTTTGCATCCTATTCAAAATACAATGTATAAACCTTATCTTTTCAAAGAACATTGATTAAATTTATATGTTAATAAAATTTTGCACAAACTCATACAAATATTTTCAAAGAATAATTATCTTTAACTATATTATCTTAAATATACCTCTAAATTTGTGAGTATGAGGGATATTTACACTTTTAAGTTCAAATATACCTAAATTTTAAAGGAATCAACCAATATTTGAATAAAATTGTTATCACTATCCTCAAACATGTTAGATTTACAAAGCTTAAACTACCTTTGCAACAATTTCTCATAAATCTTCAAAGAATAGCCATCTTTAGATAAATAATCCTAAAGACTAGTTTGAAACCATGAATATCAATGATCTTTACCTAATTAAACTAAGAAAAACATAAATATATAAAGAATCAACTGATCTTTGAGTAAAAATCACTAAAATTAGCCAAGAAACTTTAAATTCACAAAGATTTATATTAATGCCCTCCTTCTGGCACTAGTGAAACCTCACCTATTGATGCCTAAAAGTGTATCATAGGTTTTATAGAGTGTTTAAAACAATTCTCATTTTTTGATTCAAAGAATCTATTGCATGAGTTGCTGGTTATGATCTTCCTAAGATCTTTGGTGGAATAGTAATAAAGTAATTAAATGTTTCACAAAATGATAATATAATTAATTATTAGGAGAAACCATGGTCTAAAATCTTGTTAGTGAAAGATGATAGTAATTTTAACTAAGTATACATAATTATGATCAAAAACTAAAGTATAAAATCTAATCTAGCATGTATATTTACAATGAAATCTAAACTACATGATTTGTTTAAAAAATGAGCAAAAAGAAGGGTAGGATAGAGAAGAAAGGTATCTTTAATATTTAGTCCAGACATTATGACAAAGATTAGATGTCATCAAAGACATACTCTCAAACCAATATATGACATGAAATATCCAAAGGCATAGATCCAATCATATACTAAGCAAATGTCTAAGGATTTTGAAATAATGCAAATAAGAATTCAAATTCACTCTAAGGATTTGCTTCCACAAGAAAATAGCATTAGCACATCTTTAGGAAAATCAATGGAAATGAAATGAATCTAAATTATTTTAATCAACCTAACATAAGCAAAAATTGACAACTCTGCATTCACAAATGCACATCTAAGATTCATGTAAACAATTCAAATTTGAACATCAAACTAGATGTTTGAGGAAGCAACTATGATAACAAAATACACAAACAAATATGAGACAATCCCTGAAGAATTCCCTTGATTTCATTAATTTTCTAAAAATTTAAAAAGTATTTTTGTTCTTAAACTCCCTCTCTTTACAAATGAGAATACCTCTTTTATTGAAGACCTTGAGGTATGGAAATCAATCATATCAAATGATAACAGAACAAGTGTCAAGGATAGTTGTCTTTCTACAACATTCTAGAATCAGACATTTTATAAATGGGCTGATATATAATAAATACACTTTATAAGATGCACATGCTTTTATAAATATAATATCCCCTTTTAAAATGATATACATGTTTTTTTATAAAAAGAATATGCTTAGTAAACGTATTTGACTTTAAGAAGCTCCTCCAGTTACAGTCTTCTAATTTTAATATTTTTTCTTCATTACCTTATCATGTTATTAATTAATCAATATAAAATTGATGATAGGATCCATGAATAGTTTCCCTTCATGGTCTTTCAAGTCTTTATCAGCTCTTCCCATTGATTCCTTGATGTTTCTAGCATCACCAATTTTTTCCTCTACAAACAAGATCATGTCCAAGATTTTTTTATTGGTTTCCCTTGGTGTGCCTTGGCTTTTGCTCTTTACTTATTACATGAATTTATTAGCCATGTATTTATGTTCATCATTTGTTATCAAACCCATAATACTAAGGGTATTTTTATCTTTTATCAATCCTCCTATTATATGCACCATTTTACTCTCTAACTACTTGAAGTCTTTAGAAATATCCTCCATGTCATTGGACCATTTATTCATATCCTTTATCTTCTTTGACAAGATAATCATAGCCATGTTTAAATGTGCCAAGATGATTATTTTAAACTCAATAATTTAACTATCCATCAATGCATTGATAAATTACTTTACCTTATTGATTTAATCCTATCATTGATTGATATATTGCATAGTCACGGAATATTTCTTGTTCACCATGTCTTGCTTAGACCATATAGCTTTCAAAAATTTGAATGTGTCATAAATTCTTAATTAAAACTTATTGGCCATATCCCCTATTAATAATAGGATAAATTTCTCCTTTAAGTTATTCTTTTGCTAATTTAGGCCTTTGATAATAGCTTGCAACTTTTTTGACTGTGTTTGATCCTCTCTATCCCTTCTCCTAAGTCAAATTAGTCAATGGCTCCACCTTTTGATATGTAATCTCTTCACCAAATTGCATGACTATTTTCTTAGTCACCCTTTGTAAACTAGTAGTACTTGGATCAAACCTGACCCCAACTAAATATTAGTTCAAATGTTGAACTAGTATTTCTACTTGTGATTAGGCTAACTGAGTTGGAGTATCCAATCTCCTTGACTCTTCTTCCTATAGAGAAATGATCCATGGATTAAATTATTATTGTATTGGGATGTTAGTATCCTTCACCATAGCCCATGGATGATGAATAATGGGAATATTTTCTAGCCTTGGTTCATAAATGAACCACTCAAAAATAGGTGGACCATATAATATGTTTTCTTCACTAAACAAGTTGACTTCACTCAACAATGGTGTAATACTTACCTTTGGTTTCTTTGTATTTGGAAAAATGGCTATCTCATCTTTCCTTTTAGGGATGTCAATAACCATTAGGTCTAATGAATTTCCTTATCTTGTTTAATTTATTCAACCTTTACCTCTTCATCTAAATATGTCTCATAAGTCATAGATAGCATCCTAAGTGCATCTTCAATGGATTCATTGGGGTCTAATGATATTATATGTACCTCCTATTGAGATAAATCTTGCTTTGATATTTCTTGAAGATTCAATAAATAATGAACTAGAAGAAATTTCATCTATCTTTCTCTCCTCATGCCTATGCTCTGTTAGTGTCTCTACTATGGGAAACATAGAATAACTAACACAAATTATATGATATTGCCTACGTCTTAGTTGCCACCTATCTTCCATTTTCTAGTTCCTATTCAGTCTAGACTTAGGTGTTATGTTGTGTTCCTTTAATCTTTATAATTGTACAGTCAGGGTATAACCATATGCCTCCCATTGTTTCAAAAAAAAAATTTATCAAAGAGATAACTGTCATCATGAGAAGTCTATCTATAGCTTAACTTTATTTAGGGTAGAAATAATCACAAATGAACTAGATGTGATCTCTATACTAATAGATTTGCAATTTGGAATAGTATTAGGAAATGGTCTGAGTTCCATTTGGAGACCATTCTCTTTAATTGGGAATCCTTATGGTTGTACACAGGGCATCTAGTAGATAGGACATCATATAAAACTCAATCCTCTTCTTATTATTGATTTCATATATTTGTCTACTTAGGGAGATACTGATTATCTCACCAAATGGAGGAACCATTACCTTTTCAATGATGAAGTACACCATGGGAACCCATATTGGCTCTACATATGTTCTAGTTTCACACCCATACAACTTGTTTATAATGGTCATCACCATCCTAACTATAGGTCTAAATTGACTAACATGGATGTTCTTATCAAGATCCATAATAACTTGGTTACCAAATTCTAACCACCTATCTAGGGTGTCCATCATATTATGTTGCTTTGCCCATGAATTAATGGAGGTTAGGTCAATCTGGGGCTTGGGAAATTTATAGTAAAACTCAAATGCAATTGGGGATATGTAAGAAATTTTCCTTAGATTATGTTAATTAATCAACATACCCTTGTCTATCTTAGCTACTTTTAAAATGCGACCAAGAACATTAATGTAATGAAGTACCTCTAGTTTCATAGCTACATAGTGAAGTCCAGTCATCTGGATGGCACCAATGTCATCATAAAGTCTCTTTATTGGGAGGATATTTTTTCTTCCTTGGTGATAACTGGCTAGTTTTCAATTATCTAGAATAATTTGGAGAAATTGTTATCCCCTATGTTCAAAGAAGCAGCTATAAATTCTATATCCTTGAACACTTATCCTTTAAAATTTGATGTCAAATATAGCTAAAGTTCTTGCTTTGATACATGTTTATGAGTTACCATTACTATAATTCTAATTGAATTATCCTTTTACACATAATTTTTCAACTCCTCTCAACTCAATGATAGTGAATTTAGAGATAATTAGGGATTTATTTATGTTCCAAGGTTTTTGGAGGTTCACACAGATCTTTAATGGTGGTAAGAAAGTTCAAAATGTGATATTTTGTGACTTAGATTTCATTTGGATTGCATATTTATATCTTATACATGCTTGGTTCCACACGATCTCCTAATATGACATGTTCTACCTATGTGGCACTACCATGTCATGCTGCTCATTTACTTAAAATGTGATCATTATCATTTTTGGGATATGTGTCATCATTTCATACAATCCTAAAGATCAATCAAATTTATACCATTGATCTCTTAAGAAGTGTTTTAGCCATGACTTTATCGCTAGCCATTGATCTTCTTTCTGAGCTTTTGAGATCGAGACACTTGGAAGCTCTATAGGCTCTCAATGTACCTTTCAAACATTATTCATTACTTGAAATCTCTCATACCATGTGAAAACATCACTTTTGATCTAGGATCTTTGAATTGTTTACTCCACTCACACCATTGATCTTGAATGTATGATCAAATGTAAGCCATTGATCTTCCTTATGTGGGATTAAACATGCTTCATTGATCTATTGAATGCATGATTGAATATATACCATTGATCTTATTATTTATTCATAAGATTAATCATTGGCCATTGATTTTCTTGATGACTTGTTGAGATTGTGACACTTGTCACTCTCATGTTTCTTCTCAGTATCCTTGACTTTTTGACCTTTTCTCACGATTAGATCTTTGATCTGTATCTGAAATCATGCCACTTTTCATTATTGCCTTTGATTTTAGAATCCTTGTACATATTGATTCCATGTTCACCATTGTATCTCCATTACACTATTAATGTGCACCATTGATCTTTGATAACTCCATCTTTGCCTGTATATCATTGATCTTTGTTTTAAGCTCCCAAGATTTTATCATTCGATGATCTATCATTTAATTCATTTCCATGGATAATGAAATTAATGAAGGGTGTGGATATATAGAGACTTAGGATAAATTTTTTACTAAGGTTTTATATGTGTTAATAAACATGATTAAAACTTAGTATGAAATTTAAACTAGCTTTAAAATATAATAAAATGTTCCCAAGTAAATTTAAATCAATTTCAAAATAAAACTTAGACTAATTTTTTTAACACCATTTAAAACATGTATTTAATCAATCAATTAAATACCAAAGGTTAATAAAAAGGTCAAATTAGCATTAAAGCATAAAACTTCAAACATTGTTCATTCAAATGGAACTCCATTATACTTGCAACATGGAAACACAAGAATCAAATGTTAGCAACATTAGATAAAGTTAAAGAAAGATTATATGCAAACATGTCAATTAAGCCAGATCAATAATGATAGTCAATAGTGCATTTTGATCAATTCAATGTCAATTTATAGCATAATTTATAGAATTGAACAAGGGTCCTTATTTTTCAAAAAAGTGGGTATGTTAACCTCAATAGATCCTAGGCAACTCTATGATGTTTAAGAAAAAAATGATATCATAAACTCACAATAATACAAAGGTTCACCAAATATTACAAAATAAGGCAAAGATTTATCCAAATTAACATAAGTGAACCCTATAAGAAGGCCAAAAATTGAGTAGAATGTTCTTATTTCACCTTTGCTAACCTAGATCCTTTAGAGCTTTAGACCTTGTGAAAATTTGTTAGTAACTTGGTTCAACCATGCAAAGATCAATGGTAAACACAATATATTAAGAAATCCTTAGTTTATTAGTCTTTATTTAAATGTATTAGAATGATAATTTGTAAAGAACATTTTTATACTACTTGAATATACTCTATCTAAACTTATAGAGCCTTGGTCCAGTGATCTTTCACACAATAATCTACTTAAACACTGATCTTTACACTTATTTGTTGAAAACCAAAAGTTCTTAGTTTAAATTATGTATAAATTTGAAAATATGGACTAAATAGAGCTGGATCCTTTTAAATAATTCAATGGCATACCTATTTTGAACTCTATAGATGAAATTTAAATGGATCAGAGGGGGAATGCCAAAATATCTTTAGACTTTGATCTGACATTTAAAGGATTTCTAGGAATAAACACTTTTTACAAGGTTATTTCAAAGTTTGTAAAGATATTATAGAAAATGAGAATAAAATGCAGTGTTTATTCTAATTTTTGTGTATTTTAAATAAATTATACTATACTTCAACAAAAATACATTATAATTTACTCAAAGGCCCTCCTTCTAGTGCCAACCCTTCTCTTTTGATGTATGTTTGTGTCAATGACAGAATGTGAATAACAAAATAACATTTCTCATAGTGTAGTGTAGGTTTTGGAAACCCTTAAGTATTCACTCAATTTTGGTGGAGAGATTATATGGTTACCACCTTTTTGTCTACAAGCAGACCCTATTATAAAGACAACTAAAATGTGATAATGACATAATCTACATAAAAAAAATTATGATATAAATTATTTTATATTTGCCAATATAAGCCCAAACTCTTAAACAAATAAAGGGATACATATAATGAGAATTAATCTAAAGTGTTTCATGTTAAAAAATTTAAATGAAGTAAGGTAGGTCAAAAAATAAAGTTCCCTTGAAAAAATGAGGACCAAAAAATCATCTTTGGTTCCTTCTGACAATAATGCAAAAGAAACTATTAGTTATGAGATATTAGTACTCAAACCCAGAACATCATAAGTGAAGTAAGTATTTTAGGGTTAATATGATGCACATATCTAAAAATGATCCTTTAAAATGCTACTTATAGTAATTTTCCTTAAACACATTCACTAGCAGAGTAGGAGGAAAATAGAACATACATAATATACTTCATTAGCCTAGCTAAAATCACAAACCAACAAGATGCATTCAAAACAATAATTTCATATTTTAACCATTAAATAAATGAGATAATATATTATTAACAAAGATTGAGAAATAAGAATGCATGAAAATAATGAGATAATTTCTATAATTTCTTTTCTCTTTGAATTAATTCATAAAATTCTATATCTCATTTACAATGAAGAGGAGAACCCCTATATATAGGTCATTTGAATGTCTCATTCATTTATAAAAGGATATGGGTAACGTTCTACCTATCAATAGACAAGGTATTCTATATCTTAAATTTTAAAGAATATTCCCTAATCAAAAAATGGTAATATTTTATAATGTAATTCAAAGGACCCTGGGACATGTTTCATGTTTATAAGGAACCCAATAACTATCTATTTTTTCCTAAAAAATTGGGTTGGGATCCCACTGGTATACCTGATGATGAAGCTCTTATTGTAAAAGAATATGGGGTGCTAGTGTTGGTTGAGGAATAAGACATTCTAAGAGGGGTTGATGAGGTGGTGGTTCCTGAGGTGGAAGTTTATTTTTGGGCCTCAACTTGTCCTCTCCATACTTTGAAACATTTCTTGTAGTCATTATCGATCAATGGCATATCGATGATAGGCTCCATTAGTATCTTAGCTATGAGGATAGCCATTACATAATGATTGTTTAGGAGAGGTCCCAAAACTTTGTTAATTTCCATAACCTTCTCTATTCTTTGGTTGGTAGAGGATTTCAAATCCACCATCTCTTGTCCAAAGGTCACCCCTTTGGCCATGGCTTGATTTCAAAAGTTTGCCATGAAGTTCTATAGTTGAGCCCTAAAAGCATCCCTACTGATGAGAGAGAAATATTTATTATCCAAGTGCATAATTTCAAAATTATTTAGTAAGGTGATAACTTTATCATCTTGTTGTGTAAGGTATCTTCCCAAGGGTCTCATATCTTCAATCTACTAGTTCATGTTCTTTCTCCTACCAATTACATAAGACTAAGTAATGCTCAACTCCTCTAAGGGATCACGTTTAGGTCCTCAAATTTCTTCATTATAATCAACCTCATCAAGTTTATTAACCTTTTTTTATACACTCAATATGTAGCTTTTTCCTTGAGTAATTTATTGTATATTTGGTATCCCTTTACCTTGTACTAAGCCAATGTATTTAGCATATCAAAATTTTCCTCCGTGGCCTATTATACTTTTGTAATGATCTGTTCTCTGGTAAATTGGCCTTGTGATACTAATCTAAGTCAATTATTATTTTCTTCACTCCCTTAACCAATTTGATATCCACATCCATATTTTCTTGGAGATCCAAGAGGGGGTCCTCATATTATTATTGTTGGCTCTACCTGACCTTCTTTATCTTTGTCAGCTCAAATAAGGTTTATTCTAATTCAAGAATTTGTCTAGTAAGGGTGGGTGACCTTACTCTTGGTCACCCTCTTCATTGCCCCATAATCCTTATCAAATTTCAATGTAACTTATGGAAGATCCATTATGACCTAGTATAGGTTCTCCCTAGTGGCTAATCACATCTACTTAATCCATGATTTAACTAAAGATCCACTTGGGGTCTTTAATGAGGGAAGTAATAGTTGAGCTAGAGTCATCCCTTGTAAGGAAGATATTTAGGAGGTATTAGTTGTTATGAATAATATAAATGTAGAGATAGGGGACAAAGAAGTACTAGTGTTACTTGAAGAACTAATAGAGAATAAGGGAACTTATGGAAGGATGACAATAGCTCTCTTCTTGGGTAATTGTGGGTTGGGTCTAAGCATATATTTGAGAATTATTGGGGACAAATTGGCCCTCACTAAGACCCTTGAAGTGGATTATATGGTGAAATGGGTGACAATGGGAAATGGCATGGTTATAGGCCTGATTAGAGGTCTCGTAAGGGGCCTATAATTTTAGATGTTGACATGACCAAGAGTTAAGGGGATCAAATATGCTCAGGGATTATTTATATAATAAAAAGGGAGGTAAGGTAATATGTTCTTAACTTATAGTACTCATTTCTTCTCTAATAAGAAGAAGGGGAGCTAATGTCGATGCTTACATTATCAAAGAAGAAGCTATTATTACCTCTATTGAAGGTTTGACCTACATTTTAGTAGCACTTTACACCCAGTATGGGCTGCCAGATGGAACACCTAAGGTGGAAGTCTACCCAACTTGTTTCCTAGTGTTAATCCCTCATTTCTCCAAATTAAGAGACAATTCTTGGAGTATTCTTTAATTTAGTTGTGGGTCACTTAGCCCTTATTAAACATTGGGAGTATGGATAAGAGATGTTAATGTTCTTATTTGAGTATCTTGGTGATTAAATGCCTAAAAAACCCATCACCATCCAATATTCCTATCACCGATGTGATATTAACATCTTTTATCCTCTATTTAACCTTTACATTACAACTGCATTAAGGTAAAACTAGTCTCCATCCTCAGTCATGATGATATGTGATATTCAGAGCTTATTTATATCTAACGTAGTTATTGAATGTCAAGTGTGTATGGTCCCATTCCCTATCGATATCCTCTAGACTGAAGATGGACCTATGTTTGGTAACAACTATGACTAAATACCAAGTTTTAATTTTGAATCAACTGATGTTGAATAGTTGAGAGTGGAATAGTCCCTTATTATTTTTGCATAGTCTATCTACTCTTGTGAGTAGTTGGAAGGTAATGTCCTACTCAGCCAGCTTGTCTATAACTATGGTGGGAAACCTAAGTGGGACTATCCTGATTCTATAAACTCTAATTATGGCGTAGTTAATGTAGTACCATTAGGCTCCAATTGTGCTAAGGGTTTCCATGATCTTTGTTGATAACTTATGCATAGTTTTTTCATGCATGGATTTATATACAATTGGGTAGAACTGCTCAGCAACAATCCATATCTTCTTCCTATATCTATAAATTTTAACCTTTATGAAGAAATGTAGGATGTTCCATCTCATGTTTGAGTCCCAATTGATAAATTAGTGGAATTTTAGAGTGGCACAAATGGCATCAACCAAGTAGGACATCATATCAAAATGATTTCATTAGTTGGCCATAGTCTTCTTGATCTGGCCATCCAAATTACAAGAGATGATCTTCTCAAGGGAAGGGGTTATGGAGTCATCTATGATCATATACAGCAATGGAACCCACTTCTTGTCTATGTGGCTAGTGTCTTCTATTCCATGTAACTTGTTCATCATCACCATCCTTATTCTCACCCCTTTGATGAATTGGGTGATGTGGATCTAATTTATTTTAGACTTGTAGATGAACCTCCTTGGTTTTTCTACCTATCTTCTCAAGACTTCTTTGATATTATGTGAATTGAGGCATCGAGTCACAATTTATTGATTATAATCAATTTTGGGCCTAGGCAAGTCATGATAGGCTTGAAAAGCTAATATATTTATGTAAGTCATATCATTATCCAAATTACTAGGTTTGATCATGTCATATACACACTTGAAGTGAACAAAAATTTGGTGGACCAAGTCCACACAGGGGAGTACCTATATATTAGATGTAAATTTATGTAATCATGTAGACTTCAGCACCAAGATGTTAGGCCTTTCCTCTATAACACTAGGATATTCCTCATTGTCACTGTCCTAGTTTACCATCCTCTCCACATGGTATAATAAGTCACTATAGTGTTTGTCCTATGTGGCCAATGCAATTATATTAAATCTGGTGTCTCAAAATATTGTGTTTATCCTATAGGAATATAGAAATGAAACTTGTTCTATCTTAGTGGTTCTAGATGATCCTTATTTCTCCATGACTTCTAATTTTTAATTGATGAGATTGTGGATTATCTAGATGTCGAATGAAAGCATATAAGTCTTTTAACAAATGATACAAACCACTTTGGAGTTTTCAATAGATATTGATGGTGAATGGTAAACCTTAAGACATCAAGCTTTAAACCCTATATTTTTTTTATAATTTTGAATTATAAGATATGAGCCATAAATGGAAAGTATATTTCACTTGCTTTGAAAAAAATCCCAGGTGGCTCTTTGGTTTTATTCCAATAGCTTTGAAAATTCACTTTTGGAAATTGGGTAATCATTACTCTTTGTTTATCTACATGTCCTCTCATCATAGGCTTGAATTTTCCTAAAGGTGACTTGTATTGATAATCACCAAAATGAGACCCATCAACATTTGATACCAATAATTAACACTTCATAGATAGGTACATGTCTTTTAGGTTTCATATTATACACTTGCTATCTTTTCATACATTCCAACCTTTTACTTTAGATATTGTGATATGAAAGTAGGTGGCATGATATTTTTCCATGTGGAATCTTTAGATTGGCTCACACCTCTGTTTAATGTTACCTAGCTTAACCCCCTTTGTTATGGATTGACGTGGTCTTGGGAACCCTACTAGCTTGCCAAATGGTAAGATTTTATTAGCTTATACTGTTGCACAACTTGGTTACATGAAAATCTCAATGGACCCATTCATTGAAACACATTTCCTTTTATTAATTTTTTATTGGATCACTATTCTTTGGGTCTCACAATTTCCTTTGATCATTTTATCACCATATAGTAAGGAGTTCATATGTCACCCTTCCATTAGACTTTCCTGCCAGGTAGTATCTAGATGTTTAATATTTGGGTGACTGAGTGATAGGTATCACATTATTATGCACTCATAGTGTTATAAAAATGAACTTTTCACCTTATTCCTAAGAGTGAAAAGGTTGTGACTTCCTAATAAGTGTCATGATGTAGTTGGATCACTCCATCATGAGACCTTGAAATAAACCAAGGCCTTGAAAAGCTATGACTGAATCATACATGGCATCCTCTATTGTGGTTTCTCTCCTTCAGAGGTTGAAACATAGTGATCAAATGATAAGTGACACATTCCCATTGATTTTCTTGGTCATGAGACTTGGAAAAGTAGTGGGATCATTATAAAATCATGAACGAATCATAATTGGCATGCTCAAATTGGATCATTGGCTTGTAGATATTTTAGAACTTCTCTTAAAACTAGAGATGTCATGATTGAGTGCCAAATGGCATGTTATGGTTGGGTCATTGGGTCACAACTATATTAAAAGGCTAAAGTCTATATGATTAAGTCCCAAAATTTACATAACCAAGTGACTGATGTATGCGATGTTGTTACATATCAATTGAGGTTGAGTTGGCATTAGGTTCTTGTGTGAAGATAAAAGATATAAAAGTTAGTGATTTTTTTAATAAAGTAAAAAGGGGGTAAGCCCAGATTCATAAATTTAAGTATAGAATCTGACTTGGACCCTCTTTTATGACTTGAAATCAAGGTACATCCTAGTATTAAAAGTGATTTTGACATATCCAAAGCAATACTATAGTTTGAAATCCTTAATTAAGTGATTTTGATCATGTTTTAGGAATCATACCTTGGTCTTTGAATTGTATCCCCTTCCAAAATAAATTTTTAAACAAGTTAGATTATTAGAAAACTAATGAACTTAAACATTAATGAAACATTTTAAAAGTTACTCATTAATTTTTTCCATGGACCACCATGACTCTTAAGGTTTTAAAACCATACAAAGGGTTATATATCATATGGAATAAATAGAGAGGTATGTCCTAGGATAAATGACCCAAAATTTCAAGGGGTCTGCATTTTAGGAAATAGGAGTGTGTTAAACTCAACACAATGTAATTACCTTTCCAATTAATTCATATGGTCATGAAGTGGAATTAATATAAAACCTATTAAAATCATAATCATAATTAAAACATAAGTAAATAATTCAAGTATTTCTTAGCCAACTCTTACCATTTTCATGATCTACTCACTTGCAATCAACACCACCAAGGGAGTATTACCATCGATCTATCATAGTCACCTTATCCATACCTAAAGCATGTCTCAACAGGTTGTGAATAACATTATTGTCTAGATTCAAATAAGAGTATCAATGGTCCCATTTTCATTGTGTATCTAAAGGTGATCTCTCTTTAGTCCCCTTGGTAGGGATCTTATTATTTATCAGGTAATCTTATGTCAATAAGTAATTAAAGTAATTTTTTGTTCTTAAGGAGAATTATGGAGAATAGAAATGCATATTTTTAAGCCACTCATATCAAAATTAGAGGTATATTAAATAATATTTTTGTTTCTATTTTATTTGATTCAAGATTAATTGATAGATTTGTTAATCCTAAGATATTAAATAGTTGTAAACTAAATTCTATGACGTTGAGGGAAGGTTGGGATGTTAATTTCAGTTCAGGAAAGAGGGTGCTAGTTTCTAAATGTCTTGAACAAGTAAGCTTTGAATTAGGCAATTTTTAGACCAAGTTTGGCCTTTAATATCTCTCCTTAGATTTTATGACATCATTTTAGGTATAGATTAGTTGCAGTACCATAAAGCCAATCTAGATTGATGTAATAAAGTGGTAAAATCCTATAATGACATGGGAAATTTAATAATGATTCAATGGTTGATGGAGTCTAAAGTATAAAAGTATCTATCATCCTTACATTTTAATAAATTAGTGTGTAAGGGTTACAAACTATATGGTGTATAGATGTAGGAAAAAACACTTGTAACTAAGACAACATTCTAAGAATATTCATTTTATAAGATTTTTCTGATATTTTTTCCAAAAAAACTACCTAGTTTGCCTCCTAAAAGGGAATTTGAATTTTATATTGATGTAATGTCAGGGGTATCCCCTACATATAAGAAAATTTACCACATGAATGTGTCAAATTTAAAGGAGCTTAAATATCAACCACAAGAGCTACTAGAAAATGGTAGTATTAGGCCAACTATGTCACCTTGGAGTGCACCAATGGTCTTTATGAAAAAGAAGGATGGAACCTTGTATTTGTGTGTTGAATACCACATGTTTAATAATATTATTCTAAATAATTTTTATCCTTTGAGAAGGATAGATGATCTATTACATCAAATGAAGTATATAACTATATTTTCTAAAATAGATTTGAGATCAGGCTATCATCAGTTGAGAATCAAGGAAGAAGACATACATAAGACAACTTTTTAAACTTGGTATGAACATTATGAGTTTATGGTAATGTCATTTGGTCTAAAAAATGCACCTACTACATTTATAAATTTAATGAATAGTGTGTTTAGATATTTATTGGAAAAAAATTTCCTAATTTTTCTTGATGACATACTAATTTATTATAAGAATTTAGTTGATCTTGAACAACATTTGCATTTAGTTTTGATTAGCTAAGGCATCATAAATTATATGGTAAGTTTTATTAGTGTGTTTTCTTCCAAACTAAGATCCATTATTTGGGTCACATAATATCTAAGGCTAGTATTTATATCAATTAAACTAATATTAAGGCTATCTAAGAATGGCCTAATCCTAAAAACATACATGAAGTACACAACTATACGGGGTTGCCTATTTATTATAGAATATTTGTTGAGAATTTTTCAAAGTTGGATAATTCAATAACTTCTTTGTAGTGCAAGGGTAAGAAGTTCATTTAGAATTCTAAATGTGAACAAGATTTTTATGATTCGAAAGTGTTGTTAACATTACATGTACTTATTATACTAGATCCTAATGTTAATTTTAAAATATAGGCTAATGCATCCAAAGAAGGTTAGGCTGGTGTGTTAACCTAGGATGGTCAAGTCATGGCTTATGAGTCATAAAAAATGAAATATCATGATAAATATTACACCACTCATTACCTTGAGATTGTTACCATTGTACATGCTTTGAAGTAATGGAAACACTTTTTACTAGGTAAGCATTTTGAAGTAACATCTAATCATCACAACCTACAATATTTATTTCCCCATGATGATATTAATTCATGCCAATGTATGTAGCTAGAATTTTTTGATTAATTTTGATATGAATATTTCTTGTTTGAAAGGTAAGGATAATCATGTAGATGATGCACTCAGTCGATGCACATATCTCATTGCCTTGTTTATTCTGCATAATAATTTTAGAACTAAAATTTTAGAATAAAAACATGCTGATGTATTTTTACAAGAGGTAAGTGCAAATTTGGCTAAAAAGCCTATAGAAAATATATTCTCTGACTTTTCTATTGATTCTAATGGTTTAATCAAACAAAAAAAAAGAACTTATGTGCCTAATTCTTATGACTTAACTAATATATTGATAAAAGACATGTATACATCACCTCATTTTTCTCATCCTAGTGTCATGAAGATGATACATGAGTTGAAAGGGTTGAATAATTTACCTAGATTGAAACATGAAGTTGTTAACTTTGTGTTAAAATTATTATAATGTCAAAGTGTGAAAGATGAACATTATCATCCAAGAGTATTATTGTATCCTCATGATGTTTCAAGAGGTAAGTGGACTGTTATTTATCTTAATATCATAATTGGTTTACCATAATATTGAATCAAACATGATACTATTTTGGTTGTAATTGATGAGTTTACCAAAGTTGACCATTTCATTATGATAAATTTAACTGATGATATATTTGTGTTTACTAAATTAATTATGAAATAAATATTACACTTGCATGGTATGCATGAAGTAATTATTTCTAATAGAGGTAAAATTTTTAATTCAAGGTTTTAGAAAGCATTGACAGCTACTTTTGGTATAATATTGAACTTTAGTTTTTCTTATCACCCAAAAATAGATGGTTAGATAGAAAGGTTTAATTAGATTGTGGAATACATTTCAATAATGTATGTGATGGATTAACAAGTTAAATGGGAAGATTATTTACACTTGGTTAAATTTGTTTACAATAACATATATCATTCTATGATTAAAATGCCTCCATTCAAATATCTATATGGGCATAAGTGTAGAACTCCACTTGGTTAGGAAAGTTTATAAAATATAACTATTTATGGTCCTAATGTTTTATAATATCATGATAGACAAATCAAAATCATAATGAAAAATATAAATATTGCCTCTAATAAACAAAACAGTTGTGTAGATTTAAAGAGATCACTGTGAGAATTTAAATTTGGTCATAAAAAGTTTCTGCATGTTGGACTACATAAAAGTTACATGAAGTTTTTAAAATATTTGAAATGATCTCCTCAATTTGTTAGACCCTTTTAAATTATAGATAAAATATATCTTGTTACCTATTGACTATCCTTTCATCCTTCTCTATCCTGGATTCATGATGTTTCCCATGTTTCATTATTGACAAAATATATGCTTGATCCTTCTCATGTTTTGGATTGGACTCATCTTTAGGTTTATGAAGAGGAAAATTTGGATTTGGAACCAGTGAATATACTCAACCATCATATCATTACACTGTGAAATCATGAGATATCCCAAATCTTGGTCCATTGGGGATCCTTTGTCTGAAATAAGTGCTACTTGGGAAGACAAGAGTATTTTTAAGCAACACTATCTTTGGTTATTTTAATTGTCAGGCTAACTCTTTTTAAAGAGGGGGAGGATGTCATGACCCTGATTAGCTAAAATTGTTTTACTTTGTTGTTTAGTATGTTATGTTATGAACTATTAGATATGTTGTCTATTTACTATTATTTTATGATTGTATGATCTATGATTTGATCATTTATGATATTGTTAAAATAGTTAGCTAATATAATTAATTATGATTGGCATCTTGATATTGAATGATTTTTACATTAGTCACTATATTTCATTTTAATTAGATATTTACTTAAATTAGTTATGATTATTGAGTGAATTTATTTCTCTTTGATCATCTAGATATAGTTGATGCACCCTTTTTTGTCAATGATGGTAGGGACAAGTTATTAATGAGCTAGGTTTGATATATAAATCTATAACAATGGATATTGATGAGTAATAGATGATTTGATTGAATTAAAATTTAGACTCTATGATTTTTATAATTTGTATCCTAACATGTTGGTTGATTATTCAGTGATCATTCTACTTGATTTCTATCTACATTAGTCATTTTACCTGACTAGATTTTAATGTCAATTTATTAACTGGAATTTGTTTTCATCTTTCATATTAAAGTTGTTTGATTATTTCTCTTATTATTACTAGTATAACTATTTCATTTTATTTTTTCATTGATTTATTTGTCAAACATGTGTTGACATGAGTCTATTTATTTTTACTTAATGTTTTACTAGTCAAGATGTCATTGAAATTGTTGTGTTGGTTTCATTCTTGGCTTGGTAAGCAAATGGGACCTTAATGACTAACCTTGACTAGGTAAAGGGTTTATCATTAGATTTAGTTATGATGTTGTCATTGGATTTTAGAAAGTGGTCATGAGTGGACTAGGTTTGATTCACTTTTTGAGGCTTGGTGAGTCAGGTAGTTTCCAAGGCATTGTGTTTTGGTTATTTGGTTTTTGTTTTGATGGAACTCATAGTACTACAATGCTAGGATTACTCTTATAAAAATTTGGGAAAACTTCATGGATTTTCTGTTGGACCATTATTGGGACTAATATTTCATTTCTTTTAGATACTAGTAATGAAGAAAATAAATTCCATGTGTTGGCCTATGGTTTCGATAGAATAAATAATAAATTTAGAGGGAAAATGGGATTTTGAGGAGTAGCATGTATATCATTGAAGGGCTCAATAAGTTATAAGAAAGAGGTGAAACTCTCTCCTCAATGGCACATTTTTTGTCTCAGCATATTCTAACATGATTCAAGTAAGTGGGTTCCATTTTTCATTTGACATTTATTATCTAATTATAGTTTCATTTATATATGAGAATCATGAGTTAATCTATTTTGTGATATTATTTTTTGTTTATTAAATGACAAACTCCTACACAAAAACATAGAAATGTGTTGACATTTGGACTAAAATCTTGTGTTTTGAAGAGGTTTTAGTTTGAAAAATGGCTCTTTTCTTATAAGAACAAAATTTAATTTTACGGCTCATGGGTTTTGTATTTGTCCATGTTTTTGAGATTTTTCCCATTCTAGGTTTCTACCATTTTTTTATTACAAAAATGATTATACTTTCATTATTAACAAAACATACCTAGATGGTTTATTATAGTATATATTTCTTTGGGTTTTTAGACTATCGAGGAATTTGTGGTAAGGGTTTTTAGTGTGATGAAAACACTATTGGTTTTATAATGTGGGTTTTTATTACTATGATAGTCATTACCTTTAATTAAAACATTTTGAGTTTTTAAGATATTATCTTCTACGGGTATAAATAGTTGTAAAAAAATGTTTTCATTTTTGTTTAGATTCATTGATGGGTCATTTAATACTACCCTTTAATTATTGATTATCATTCATTATTGGAAGGGTGATATTCTTGTTATAGTCAATTGTATGTTGATTTAACATTTTAGGGTATAGTGTCATTGTGAATTCAATGATAATTAACTCTTGGTTAATATTAATACTTTTAGATATCAAATTGACTATAAGAGTTGTATAGTAATTAGTATGACTGTATTTATGATTCATAGTAAGTATTTGGTTTCTATTATGCTTCTATAAGATGGCCATGAGATCAATTTAATTTTATTGAAAACCAGGTAATACATAACTGTAAGTATAACTTTAAATGTGAACATTTATGTTTTAGAAGTGGGTGTTGGGAAAGCCTATTTATTTTGGGTGTAATTCCTTGCAAGTCTAAATTGGTATTAAGATATTTATGATTTAATTTAATAATATTTATTTGTGTAATTATAAACCAAGATGGATTGGTGGTCATGAATTAACAATTATTCTAATGATCCATGAAGATCAATCCGAAGTTGTCTATATAAGTGTCATTAGTGTTAAATAAATGTATGAACATGTTACTCTTTATTTGGATTATTTTAATCCTTTTTGAGTTTTTGGTTTGTTTTGGTGTCTTGTTAATCTATTATTTTTATCTAAGGATAAAAATAATTTAATTCATACTACTCTTCATATATCCCTATTATTGAGTTCCATATCCAACTGATGGATGGGGTGGTTTAGGGACAATTATGGTTGGGCTCATTGGGATTGAAGAGGCAAGATTTTTTTCATTAGACTTGCATGCAAAAGATTGATTTAATTATACTTATTTTTTATGTTTATTATTTATGAGTTATGAAAGTCAAGTGATGTAGATTATTTTGAAAAGAGAATTTAATTAAATTCTAGATATTTTATTATGTAGTCTTCATGACTCATACTTGATTCTTTGAGTTATTATATTTAGTGATATTGTTATGAATATATTTTATAAACTGGTTCACTTGGTATTAAAGCTGATGTATAACTTATAAGATCTATGTTATTCCTTTACTATATTATTTGACTAAGAACATTTTTATATAAGAATATTTAAGGCAATTTGTTGTTTCATTTATATATTTTATAAATATTACCTTAGGATAATTTATAAAATGGAAGGTTGTATTTTTTTTAAGCGAAAGATTTTGTAGCTAAAAGTGTTAAGCTATAAACTATTAAATAAGGTTTTTATTGTATGTTACTAAATGGAACTACGTAACTTCATTTAGTATATTCCTTGACAATGAAATAAGTAAGAGTACTTATTATGGGTAATTGTAATAGTTGATTGTCATTTATTTACTATGTTAACTCTTGTCAAAATTATGGATTAAAGAGTACGTATTCATGAGGATTATATAGCTATTGTTTTTAAGTTATAATTTTTGTAATTCATGTGACCATATCTTTAGAAAAATACTCAAGTATATCTAATTCTTATATTGATTTGTTAAATGTACTTATTTATTTATAAATGACAAATTGATTTAGAAGTGGTGAAGTACTGAACCTCAATCCAAATACTAGTTCGGTATTTCAAATCCAAATATGATTATATATGTTGATTTGAAATAATTACCTACCTTGATCTATTTGAATCTTAAAAATAATTAGGAAGAATTGACCTTTTAGTCAATGATAGTTATACAAAAGCATGCTTTGCTAAATTATTACATAATGTTATACCTAAAGTGATATTTAGGTATGATAAAAACAAATTGGATTGTTTCAATTATAGATTCCTTTGAATAACTTATTCTTAAGTCTCATTTTGCAAAATAATCTTGAGGACTAAGAATAATAACTTGCAATCAAGTTAAGCAATTTTATATCAATTTTCAAGGGAATAACATTATTTTTATTGATTGTCAAATCATGCATATAATTTAAATAATACCTAATATCTATTATGATAATTCAACATGGTGTTAATTTTTCATATTATCTTAAATAATTAAATTATTTCTAAAACATTTAGCTAGAATATAAAAGAGAAACTATCAATAGTACATTTATTTCATAGACTAAGTCACAATACATATAACTAAAAGTTCTATGGACTTGGTACAATTCATTTAAATTTATAGATGAGCCAAAATAAAACTAAATTATTTGGTGCCTTCTCATGAAGAAAATTGGAGCTAGTCTCAATTTGTACTAAATACTGATGGTGAATTTTTATGAATGTTCACATGCATAACTTAAGCATGGTTATTGAAACATAAAGATAAAAAATAATTTTATTATCATATAACCTGTTATATTTGCATTTCTCACATATTCACCAAGTGATTAATATGGATTGGAAGCAAGGGTTTAATATTTGCTCCAAATATTTCAAGATGGTTATGGGCAACATGCATGAACTTAATTTGAAAATGTGATGTGATGTGATAACTACTTGTGTAGTTACGTCCATCATGATGAATCTATTGAGACTGTCTAAACCTTAAGTATGTATATATGAATCTAAGCCAAATATGAAATTAGTGTTGGACTATTTATATGAAGTCATAAGTGTGGTGAACCTTATAATGATCATGGTACAATGATCTTATAGAAATAAATTTTGTACAGTCTCATTGGTACTAAAGCTAACTGTAATACTTGATGATAATTACTCAGTATTGTATTACTTTTAGAAATAGTCCTTATAATTATCCCTACATGTTGTCTTAATTTTTGGTATATTTTGATTAAGAAATCTTAGTATGATGATTCTTCTATTGAATTTGTTTCTCCTTTCACAACTATTTTTTGAACTCATTCTTAGCCTAACCAACAAGGTGAAAATTGTTTTATGGTCTTTATAGGTACTTGGTTGAGATTATAATTTGGTAATTACTTGGTTAGGAAGGCCATATAGGAATCACATGGATAGGAGTGTGTGAGTGTATACATTGACTCTCCTCTATCTAAGTGCCAAGTACTTAATTGCTTCCTAACAAAGTCATTAATGATTTATTAACTTGGTCTAGTTCTTGTGTTAGCTATAACATAGTTATGTATTTCATTACATTTATGTGATAAATCTATTTTAAATCCTTGTACTATAGTTGATTATATTGGTGTTATATAAAAAATTATTGTTTTTACATGAGGAAGAACACATTAATCTTGTCTAAATCAATGCATCAACTTAACACTTTTACATAATCTGAAAGGATTCATTTAATAACCTTTACTTGGATTTTAACCTCCTTTAAAATGAAGGTGTCATCCATGAAATTTTAATGAGAAATGGATATATTAGGAACAATTTTCAGACCTCTTAGACTTCTATTAGCCATATATTTCTTGAAACTTCTCCTAGAGATTCCACCATCAAGATAAAGATATAAGGTAAAATGGGTCACCCTATCTTAAGCCCCTTCTAGATGAAAATAACCCAGTTTAAGAACCACTAAGGAGGACACAAAACAAAAATTTGGATATACATGAACATAATATCTTCTTAAACTTGTGATGAAACCTATGTCTCTCAATAATATTCCCTAAAAAACTCTATGACAGTCTATCATAGGCCTTGTTCATACCTAGTTTAAGGAATATCCCAAATTTATTTTAATTATCAATCAAATGCAAGGATTCATGGATAGTAACTACACAATATATAATATATCTACCAAATTAAAATCCCCTTGATGGATAGATAGAAAATTAGGAATAATGGTCTGGATTATGATATGCATTAATTTGGAAGGGATCCTTTAAATAGTGTTACAAAGACTAATAGGTCTAAAATCCATCAAATATTTCTTCCCCACTTTCTTAAGATGAGAAATATGAAATTATTTTCAATTTATTTGAGAAATTTTCACAAATGAAAAAATTCCTTTACGACCTCCACTGTCCCTTTAGATGATGTCCTAAAAGCTTTGAAAGGAGAGGGGATGGGAAGGGGGAGCCATTGGGTCATATGGATTTATCCCCTCTATGGTGAATACCACATAATTCACCTCTTCTAACAAATTTAAGTGACTTAGAATTATTACAATCCTAATTTATTTTAAGTTTAGTTAATAATTTATTTAGCTTAAGGTTAAGTTATAATGACTTTATTTAAGTTAGTTTACTAAAAAGGGGCTAGTTACAACTTTAAAGTGTAACTAATTATTTTTAAAGGATTTGATAAGATTGAATAATATCATTTACATTAGGGAAGCCATATAGGTATAATAGTTCTATTTGATATTTCATATTGAAATCTTCTTTTGTTTTAAAGTCTCTAAGATCAAGTATTGATTACAGAAAGACCAAATAAAATTTTCTCCAATGGTGAAGTGTATTTCTTGGTATAGTCAAGTATGTCAATTTTTATTATTCATTTATGAATAAATTAAATTAAAATGGCTGAATATTTACTATGTTGATGGCTACATAATAATATAACCATATGCACTTAGATCACATCTGTATTTACCAAAAAATGATGAATGTTGCGTACATTGTATAAAATACTATTGAGTGTTATGGTGTGCAATATATTTTATATCAATGTAAATTAATAATCAATTATTAAAATTTCTAATTTAAAATAAAAATACTTTCTTAATTTTACATTACTTGAGTTAGGACTTATTTATATCTTTTTCTATTAATTTCAGAGCTAGTTACTTTTTACTTTATTTCGTTAGTTTGTTTCCTTGTTATTTTTATAATATTTGTATAACCTTATTCTTTTTAGTTATATAGCATGTTTCATAGTTATTATTTTTAATTTATTTTATGTTTTACTAACATATATTTGCTAAATTTTCTTTCATTTTCTTGTCATGTAATTACTTCATAAGTTTCTAACTAGTTGCCCACATTTTTTATTTCTTTAACTTAATCATGTATTGCTCTTTTTTTACTTTTTTTTCTTTGGTTTATTTGTTTTTGTAGTTTTTATATTCAGAATAAGTGGATAGGTAAGGAATAATATGATATTTTGAGATATAAAAAAATAATATTTTTTACCCTCTAAGAGTAATCCTCCTCTATAGGATTCACTCTATCAGATAGGCCAATAATATATTTTGAAACTCTAATATATTTTGTCACATCTTGATTTCTCTCTAAGCTGAATAACCTATTTGATCCATGGATTTTTATGGTTGTTAGTTGATTAATTACTATTTGATTAAGATTTAGGTCATATGCTAATTATGGGATAGTTATATGTTTCTTAATTTACATGATTGATTTGTTATGAGAGAGTTGTAGTATTATATTGTGTACTTTATGATCATGTTTGTTAATTTATACAACATTTTATGGATTTCATAATGTTTTGGGATAACTATATTCATTTTTGCGAGGTGGATGCAAGACATATCCTTCCCTCAGAGTGTGATAGAGGAAGGGCATTCTTAGAGAGGATGGTGTAGATGGAGGTGTTGGGGGAGGATAGAGAGAAATACTAGAAACCCACACACACACACACACCACAGTAGAATAGCATGTTTTGTCATTATCATTTGAGTCAAATAGTTTAATATGTTTTAATTTATTGTTATATATGTATGATCTGATCTTATTATTGTTCTATGATCATGTTTTTTGATTGAGTAATTTTATTAATCTAGTTATGTATTACATTAATATATATTGATGTTATTTCTTAGTTATTTGAATAAATATGTACATATCTTATTGTGACTTACCGTTGTATTGTATATAGTTGAATGTTTATGTTAACAATGATTTGTTTAGATTCTTTGTTTTAGTAATAGAGATATTTTATTACTTAGCTTAAATGGTTTATTAAGTGACAAATTATGTTTATAAATGTACTATTATCTTTTATAATAGTTACATAAACCTATAATAAGACATTAATGAATTGTAGTTATTTGTTAGGTATTAGTAAATGACTTAAGTTGTAATGATAGAATTAAATTAATGTTATTGACTTATGAGTAGTGCTTAGGTAGGAAACAAAATAATATGAAAAATAATAAATATAAGATCATTATTAAACAATTATATAGACATCATTGTGTTTGATTAATTTGTTAAAGTCTATGATTATTTATTTAATATATGAAGTTAACTTCTAGTTTGAAGGTTAAATGCATTGATATTGGTCATTATGTTATGTAGACTTGTCATTTAGTCAAAATTTCATGGTATTATCATGTTATAATACTTTGTATAAATTCAATTTAATGGGCACTATGGGAAGTTGATGTTAACATTGATAAAGTCAAACTACATGCATAAAATGATTATTACACTAAGCACTTAAATTGTCAAGATGATTAGGGTTTCTAATATATCATTGAATTGAGTTAAAAATCATTTTGAACAAAACCATTATGTGATTTTGGAAGGTTGGATGCATGATAAAATGGTGGCAGACTGTAGATCTATTGAGTTATTCTCATCATGCATTATCTGAGTCATTATTTTTCTACTGAGTAAAGGGAAGAAACTAGTGGAAAGTATGGGCATGGAGAAGAATAAAAAATAAGGGAAGGGGGAATGTGAGGGCACAACATATGTGGGCATAGCAAGCAAAAGTAAAAAAAAGGGTTTTTGAGCTAAGGAGGGAAGATAAATTTGTCTTCCTTGGCATTATAATCATCATTTATAGGTTGATGATGTAATTTAAAATTGATGTGTTATAATTAGATATATTTTTGGAAAATAAATGATAAATGATTACTAGTTTTTTTTTTAACTATAGAAAAAATATGGGCTAAATGTAGGGCCCTGTGGATGGCTCGGCCATCTACAGAACCCTACATCCAAACTAGAGAAACCCTAAGTGGAATGGTTAGAGTTATAGGATTTTCACCATGTTTAAATTATCACTATGAAAGCTTTGTGTTAATTCCTTTTCAGTTTGTAAACCCTATGAATTTATTGTATGGTTATTTCATTTAAAGGGTATTTATAACTAGACTAGGTAGGGTTTTGGACTAAGTTTTGGTTGTCAAACCAATTTGGGGATATAAGAATTAATGCTAAAATGTAGATAAAATTTTCTATGGGTTATGTTTGATTGTGTATACACCTAACTAGAAATGTGGGTAAAGACATTATAATTTTTTAGAACAAATTTGACTGTGTAAGAAATTATATACTCACACACACACACACACACACACACACACACACACACACACACACACACACACTTGGGATTAATGTGTGATGTGATATAGATATATATTAAGGTTAAGGTTTTCAAATAAATTATGTGCATATTGGTTTTGAACAAATTTATGAATTATGTGTATGGGATATATACTTAGTTCCTTTATAAAAGTTTCTAGCATAGATAATTATATATATGGAATTGGGGTTAATTTTGGTCAAGCCATAAATATATAAAGCCTTAAACCAGGTAATGATGCCAATGGTAGATATTAAGTTGGGTAGAATTATAAATAGTTGTTTGTGTATATATATATATATATATATATATATATATATATATATATAAGATGAATATTTATTGGATAGGTTTATACTATATGTCTAGGCATTTATTTGTATATTTACTTGAATGAGGCAATTATAAGTCTTAGACAAAGGCTTAAATTTGCTATATTCATAAGCATATATAGATCACTTAGTATTTATCAATTGAACCTAATATGTAATATCTTATGGACTATGTAAACACTAAAGCTGAGTTATATTATCATAAAATTCTCAATGTTTGGACATAGTCGACTGAGTATATAATCTTCGATCATTTTATATGCAAGTAATTTGAATAGTATAGTGAATTGAGTGATATGTGTATTTTGAAATAATGTAATTGGTAAATCTATATTCTATGTATTTTTAGTCAAATAATTAAATTTGGAACTATTTGATATAGTAAAGGTATTGAGACAATTTATTATATCATGAATGTATACTGAGAGTATACGAGATACTCTAATATCATAGAGAATGGATTGTCTTCTTAGAGTATAGTGTATACATTCTCATATTATAAATGTATAAAAAGGTATATGTAAACCTAAGAGTTTAAAAAAATAGTACATGTATACATGGTATAAGCATATGATTTGGTGAAATTATTATAAATCTAAGAATGCATATACCATATATAAATTTATGTAACTTCTTATATGATAATAAACATTATTATATAGTAGGATAAAATGGGTGTATTTTTAGGTATTTAATGTTTAGATGAAGCATTAAAATAAGGTATTTATATGCTTAAATATAGATCTTATTAAGTTGTTTTATGACTGGCTTTTGTTATGTTTATTGAATATGAACAAATAAATAAGTTGTGATTAATGTTTTGTTTTGTGGATGAAATAACATTTAATGTTCCTTTGTGATATTGAGTAACTTATAATCTAGATATAATTCTTACCCAAATGGTACATTTATATTAAGGACTATTTATTATTCTATTTATTACTTTTTAATAAACTAGATTATATTAGATTCATTGTATTACATTTGATGGACTAAATGTATATATTTGATATTTCATACTTAGCATAGTTATACTTGTTAATAGAGAATATTATGATTGAATCTATTAGTTCTTATATTTTTATATAATTTAACCAAATATCACATTTATGACACTAAATAAGTATTGGATGGATTCCACTAGCTTAATTAGCACCATAAATGTAAGATGAGGTGTAATCTAATTGAGTGGTGTGTATGAAATTGACTGAACTTAGAGATCATTAACTATTTGAAAAATTTGCCCCAAGTAATGTTTATTTTTAAACATTATCATTTGATGTCTTGATATAGTTTACATGTTTACACAATATCATGTTAGAATGGATTTATTTATGGTACACATCATGTATTTGATATCTTACAGCACACAGGTTCATGTTTATCAATTTGGATTCCCCCACTATCATTATCTACCCATCCATGAAGGGAGATCTATTCCCTTGATGGGAGATAGTGTAATTGATCAATGGTTCATGGTTAGTGTGTAAAATCACTCAGATGATGCTCTCCCTCCCTAAAACATTACTACACTAGATACTACATTTGAGATTATAGATAGATACTTGAATCATGTATAATCTTGAATCATAGAGACTCATGCTTTGTGGAGCTTTGTATCATTATATTATTATTATTTTAGATATTATTTATTGTTTTAACTATACTATTTATTCATGTGTACATCTTCAATAGTGGTTGTAATGTTGTATCAGTGATGGCTAAAATTGTATTATTGTTTTAATAAAATACATGCAATCTTTATTGTTTATTTAGCATTGTCAATGATTTTTTATATCATTACCTTGGTGATCATTAGCTAAATGGATTAGCTATAAACCTTATAGGGTTAACTAAAATAATACATTAATTTGAAGATCACTTAGATTTTTTATGTTGAAATATATGAGATGAATATGTGTAATTAATTTTAAAAAACTTACTCTATTCTGGTAAAATCCATTAGGATTATTACATTATGGTATTAGAGTTGAGGCTCAAAATATAGAACTTAATGTGTCCTCTAACACAAAATTATTATCCTATTAACTAAGAAGAACAATAGTTCATGCTAAACTAGGAGGTGAGGGTACTCTGAACACCAATCCCCATGTTGATCCAAATCAGTTTGTCGCTAAGAAATCTATGAAGTTAGATCAAATCCTTGAAATTAGATAAGAGAATATGAACCAAATCAAGGTCCTAGAACAAGATGTGCATGGATATGAATAGGAGAATATTCAAGAGGAACATAAATATCATCCTAATTATCACAAAAATATTCAAGAGTAGAGGCATGAGGAAGTTTCATAGGATGTGAGAGCTCGAGTAGCTATAGATTTGGCATGACATGAAAAAGGTAAATCCACCCAAGTTTAATGAAACTATATTAGGAGATGGATCTGAAGCATGACTGATATATATGGACAAATATTTCAATATTTGGAATTAATTTGATGTCACAAAATTAATCTAGGGAGCTTATGAACTTATTGGTGAAGCAAAAACTTGGTGGGAAAATGAGAAGATTGAGATGAACCTCAACTCTACCACCATAACTTGGGAATAATTTATGACACTATTTAGGTCATGATGGCTTCCATAGTTATACTTTGATCAAAATATTACATATTTTTAGAATCTTAAGTAAAGAGACCTATTAGTGAATGAATATTGGGAGAAATTCACTAATCAACTTAAGTATGTACCTCAGTATTAGGTGGATGAGAGGTTTAGGATCAAGAAATTCATCATGGTATTAAAACCCCAAATTGGTTGTGAAGTATATGTGCATGGGCCATCTACCATGGATAAGGTTTTTGAGAAGGCAGTAAAAAAAGAATAGAAATTTAAATATCTTACCCAAGTTAAAGATAAATTTAAGAAGTGTGGAATTTATAGATCAATTTTCATAAATAAGAATTGGAAGAAAAGTAGTGGATACTCCAAGATTTAGTTTAAGAATCAGAATGCTAAAGTCAATAGTGGTTCAGGGAACAAGGAACTTGGTAATTGTTTCAAGGGTTATTTCAAGGGAAACTAATAGTCTGACAAAAAAGAACCAGTAGGAGGTTGCATCATATGTGTAGGTGACCAATATGCTAGATAATGACCTTAATATAAGTCAAAGAAAAAGGGTTTTTCTCTTTAGTAGGGTAAATTTCATCAATGGATTCATGCATCTATTGAAAATCATTATGTTGAGTATCAAGATTTTCCCATAGAACTATGAGGGATTTTATTTGATCATCTAGTTTCCATTTTGATTGGCATGGGAGGTACAAAATGTTTTATTGCTCCTAGAATGCTTAGTAAATTGTTTAAAAAAGTTAGATTTATGGCAAATGCATGGTTGATGCAGTATGAGAATGAGTTCAAGGTCAAAGTTTATAAGTGTATAGTCAAATCAAAGACTAGGTTGTTTGAATTAACTACATTAGTGGATCTTTATGCTACACTATTAGGTTCATATGATGTGATCCTAGGAATAAATTGTCTTGTAGAGCATAAATATAAGGTTGACTATCACCTGAAGAAGGCTGAGTGTCAAGATTATTTTGGAAATTAGACACAGCTTTAGGGTGAGAAAAGAGAGTTAAAGCTAAGGTATATTTATGAAATTTAATTCAAGAAAGATTAAAAGAAGGGATTCGAAGCATTTATTGTTAAGATGAATGATATGGATGAATATAAATAAATATATATTGATGATTATCCTTTTCTAAGGAACTTTTAGGATGTGTTTCCATAGGAATTATTAGGACTACCACCCAAATATGAGTTTGTTTTCTTGATTGATATTATACCGAAATTGAAACCAAAGTTTAAGGCACTGTATACGATGACAACCACCAAATTTGTTGATTTAAAGGCATAAATTTAGAATTTATTATTGAAAAGGATGATTCGACCAAGTGTGTCACCATGAGGTACACCAGTTGTCTTCATCAAGAAGAAGGATGATACTCTTTGCCTACGTATTGATTACAAGATATTGAATAAAGTGATGGTCAAGAATAGATATTTTTTGACATGCATTGATGATCTGTTTCATCAAATGTGAGGGGAAATAATCTTTTCAAATATTTATCATAGAGTAGAGTATCATCAACTAAGAATCCATGATGAAGATATTCCAAAAACAACATTTAAAACTCAATATGGGCACTGTTAGTTCAAAGTGATACCATTTGGTTTGATAAATAGTCCTGTAGCATTTATGAATCTTATTAATAGTATTTTCAAAGATGATTTGGATGTTTTTTTTTGTTTTTTATAGATGGAATGCTCATTTATTCCAAAGATGAGGAAGAGCATCTATAACATCTAAAATTAGTTTTATAATGTTTGTAAAATCATAGGTTATATGACAAGTTGTCCAAGTGTGCATTTTTCCAAAATAAAGTGTAGTATTTGGGACATATTATCTCTATGGATGGTATTTTAGTAGTTTCGTCAAAGATAAGAGCCATAATGGAGTGGCCAACACCAAATAATATGCATAAGCTAAGGAGTTTCATGGGATTAGTAGGCTATTACAGGAAATTCATTATGAATTTCTCTAATATAGATAAACCAATTACCTCTCTTCAATGTAAGAATAAGAGTCTTTTATAGTTAGAAAAGTGTGAGATAGACTTTTAGGATTTGAAAAGGAGGCTTAATTTAGCACCAGTACTAATAATTCCCAATCCTAATGGTCAATTCTCAATGATCACCAATGCATCTAGGGAAGGACTTGGAGGATTTTTTATGTAGGATGGCTCAGTTGTAGCCTATGAATCCAAGAAATTGAATCCATACAAGGTTAATTATGCCCCTCATGATTTAGAACTTGTAGTAATTATACATGCCTTACAAGTTTAGAGGCATTATCAATTGGGGAAACTATTTGAGCTCAAGACTGATAACTTAGGACCCAAGTATATCTTCACCTCACTGAACCTAAATGTTGATCAAATATGATAGTTAAAGTTATTATTTGATTAAAAAATTTATATCAAAGGCAAGGAGAATAGATTATCTAATGATATAAGCCATAAAAGGTACATAGTAATTATGGATACTATTTGGAGTACTTTCTGAGATCATGTAATTAAATTATTGTAAGGAGATGAATTCTACAATCAATTCAAGAAAGCATTGTTTGAGAATACTCAGAATCCTAGGTATAAATGATTCAAGATAGAGAGTGATGGTCTTTTCAGGTATAATGGTAGGATGTATATGCCTAATAAAGATAATCTAAGGAGCATGGTGTTAAAATAACTACATAATACCCCATATTCAAGACATCTAGGAGTGACCAATATCATGGTTGAGTTAATACCACTTTATTTATAGAAAGGGATCAAGAAAGATGTATCAGATTTTATGTCTCATTATTTAGAATTTTAGCATGTAAAAGATGAACATGTGAATCTAGTAGGATTGTTATATCCACATGATATACCAAAATTGAAGTGGTGAGTGATTAGCATGGACTTAATCTAAGGATTGTCATTATCATATAACTGACATGATATATTTTGGTTATAGTTGAAAAATTAACCAAGGTATCCCACTTCATACCAGGTAACTTGATAGATGATGCACCTATGCTTGAGAAGAGATTCATAAAATATGTGTATTGATTGCGTGGTTTTTTAGATAAAATATTTTTGGATCAAGATCTAAGGATGACTTCTAGATTTTGGTCAACTTTGAATTTAGCTCTAGGTATGTAATTGAATTTCATCACTGCTTATCACCCAAAAACTGATAAATAGTAACTAGATTTTAGAATATCTCCTTCATATTTATTTCATGGATCATAAATACAAGTGGGAGGAGTACCTTTAATTAGTTGAGTTTTATTAAAACAACTCATACCAATTAGTGTTCAAAATGGTTCTATTTAAGGCATTATACTAAAGGAGTTATAGAACACCAATCAGTTAAGATATCTTAGAATATAAGATAGTATTTAGACTTGAGATGCTTTTAGAAATGGAATATAAAATAAGGACAATTAGGTAGAGGTTGGTCAAGGCCAACGATAGATAGAAAAGTTATGTTGATCTGAAGAAAAAATCAAGGTAGTTTTTTGTAGGTGATAAAGTATTTCTATAATTTAAGCCTTAGAAAAAATTGATTAAATTTGAGAATTTAATGAAACTTTCACTGAGCTATGTGGGACCCTTCAAGGTTTTAAAAGTGTTCAATCCTTAAACATATAGGCTTTCATTTCCACCAGCTCTAACTCTTTTGCATAATGTATTACATGTGTCTTATCTTAAAAAGTATGTTGTTGATCCTTCACATATGTTAGATTGGAAAGCTTTGTAGGTTTTGGATCCTAAGGTGGTCATGGTAGAACCAATCAAAATAGTTGACACTCACAAACTCACTTTTCATAATAGAGAAGTGTCACAGTGTAAGGTCTAGTGGGACCAATATTTTGAATATAGTGACACTTGGTAGGAATAAGATGAGTTTTATAGGTTGTTTCCACACTTGTTTACTTGATTTATTACTAAATATTATATTATTTTCTGTTAAGTAATGTTTTAAAATTTAGAACTTATGTTTGAATAAGTGTCATCAAGATGATAACCAACTTTAGGGGAAAAGGATGTCACATCTTGATTTCTATGTAAGTTAAATAAACTATTTGATCCATGTATTTTTATGGTTGTTATTTTATTAGCTACTATTTGATTAATATTTATGTCATGTGATAATTATGGGACAATTATATGTTGCTTAATTTACTTGATTGATTTACTATAAGATAGTTATACTTTTATATTCTATATATTAAGATCATGTTTGTTAGTTTATATAGTAGTATTTTATGGATTTCATAATGTTTCAGGCTACCCCCCTTTGTTTTTATGAGTTGGATGTAGGATAGATCCATCCTTTAAAGTGTGATAGAGGTGGGCATCATCAGATAAGATGGTTTAGATAGAGGCATTGGGTGATGATAGAGAGAAAAACTAAAAACCCACACACACACCACAATCGAATAATATGTTTTATGATAATTGTTTGAGTTAGATAGTTATAGTTTGTTTTGATTTATTATTATATATCTCTAATGTGATCTTTTTTTAATATGATCATGATGTTTGATTACATAATTTCATTAATCTAGTTGTGTACTGCATTAATAGTTATTGATTTTATTGTTTAGATGTTTGAATGAATTTGTACCTATCTTATTGTCACTTACTATTGTATTGTAAATAGTTGAATGTTTGTATTAACAATGATTTTTTTGGATTATTTGTTGTAGTAATAGACATATTTTATTACTTAGCTTAGATGATTTTTTAAGTGTCTACTTATGTTTATAAAATTACTAATATCATTTATAATAGTTGTATAAACTTGTAATAAGACATTAATGAATTATAATTATTTGTTAGACATTAATGAATGTCTTAAGTTGGCATGATAAAATGAAATTAATGTTATTGACTTAATATTAGTGCTTAGAAAATTAAAAAAAATACTATGCAAAGTAATAAATATAAGAGCATTGCCTAAAAATTAAATAGACATTTCTATTTTTGATGAATATGTGTTAGTTTGTGGTTATTTGTTTAATCTAGGAAGTTAATTTCTAGTTTTAAGGTCAAATGAATTGGTATTGGTCATTATGTTATGTAGACTTGTTGATTATTCAACATTTCATGGTCTTATAATGTTAGAAGACTTTGTATAAATTTGATTTGCATGGGAACTATGGGAAGTCGATGTTATTATTAGTAAAGTTGAAAGACATAACTAAAATGATTATTATACTAATCACTTGAACTTTCAAAATGATTAGGGTTTCTAATATGTCATTGAATCAAGTTAAAAATCATTTTGAATAAAACCATTATACGAGTTTATAAGGTTGGTTTCATGATAAAATGGTGCTAGACTATAAATATGTTGAGTTATTCCTATCAAGCATTATTTTATTCATTATTTGTCTACCAAGTAAAGGGGGAAAACTAGTGGGAAGTAAGGGAATGGAAAATAATAAAAGAGAAGGGAATGAGGCCTTCGAGGGTATGACATACATGGGTATAGTAAGTAATAGTAGAAAAAAGGGTATTCAAGCTAAGGAGGGAAGATAAATTTGGCTTCCTTGGTGTTATAATCATCATTTACATGTTAGTGATGTACTTTAAAATTATTGTGTTATAGTTAGATGGATTTTTGGAAAAGAAATGATAAAGGGTTACTAGTTTCAATTATTTTTGAAATTATTAAAAAATTATGGGTTGAATGTAGGGCCATGTGGATGGCTTGGCCATCCACAAAACCCTACATCCAACCTAGAGTAACACTAAGTGGAATGATCAGAGCTATAGATTTTTTCCATGTTTAAATTAACACTAAGGAAGATCTGTGTTAATTCCTTTTCAATTTTTAAACCATATGAATTTATTGTATGGTTATTTCATTTAAAGGGAATTTATAACTAGATTGGGTATGATTTTGGATTGAGTTTTGGTTGTCAAACCAATTTGGGGATATAATTATTAATTTTTAAACATAGATAAAATTTGTATGGGTTATGCAGGATTTGACTGTTTATATACCTAACTATAAATTTGGGTAAAGATTTATAGGTTTTAGTAACAAATTTGACTATGTAAGAAATTATATATACATATATAGATATATGTATGTATGTATGTACTCAGAATTAATGTCTAATGATATATCTATATATATAGAGAGAGAGATAGAGATATATAATCTAAGGTTGGGGATTTTGTAATGGAATCTATGTGTATTGGTTTTATAAAATATTTAAGGTATATGTCTATATATATATATATATATATATATATATATATATATATATATATATATATATATTCAAAGGTTAAGGTTTTAGAATAAATGTTGTGCATATTGGTTTTGAATGGATTTATGAATTATGGATATGAGATATATACTCAGTTTATCTAATAAAATTATATAACATACATACATACATACATACATACATACATACATACATACATATACATATATATATATATATATATATATATATATATAATTGGGGTTAATTATGGTCAAGACATAGACATATAAAGCCTTGAATTAGGTAATGATGCTAATGGTAAATATTTAGTCAGGTAGAAGTATAGATATATACAAAAGGTGAATATTAATTTGGTTGAGTTTATATTATATGTCTGGGCATTTGTTTGTATGTTTACTTGAATGAGGCAATAATAAGTCTTAGATAGAGGATTAAATTCACAATATTCATAGGCATATATGGATTACTTAGTCTTTATCCCATTTGATTTGGGATAGTCTATTAAATAAGGTTGAGTTATATGGTTATCAATTGAACCTACTATGTAATATCTTATGGAATGTGTAAATGATAAGGCTAAGTTATATTATCATAAAATTATCAATGTCTGGACATAGTCGATTGAGTATATAATATTTGATTATTTTATATGCAAGTAATTGAATAATACTATGAATTGAGTAATCTATGAATTTTAAAATAATGGAACTGGTAAATGATCATTTGGTTGTGTTCAAATTATAGATCACATACATGTGCATTTTTATTCAAACAATTAAATTAGGAAATATTTGATATATTAAAGGTATTGAAATAATTTATTACAGCATGAATGTATATCGAGAGTATAAAAGATACTCTCAGGTCATGGATAGTGGATTTTATACTTAGATTATAATGTATACATTCTCATATTATGATTGAATAAAATTTTATAAGTATACCTGAGAGTTTAAAAAAATAGTGCATATAGATCTGGTATAAACATATGATTTGGTGATAGTATTATAAATCTAAGAATGGATATAACATATATAAATGTACACAGATTATTTTATGATGGTAAACATTATTGTTTATCAAGGTAAAATAAGTGCCTTGTTAGGTATTTAATGTTTAGATGAAACATTAAAATAAGGTATTTAATTGTTTAAATACATATTTTATTAAGTTGTTTTATGATTGGAATTTGTTATATTTATGGAATATGAACAAACGAATAAGTTGTGATTAATGTTTTATTTTTTGGATGAAATAACATTTCAATTTACTTTGTGATATTGGGTAACTTATAGTTTGGATATAATTCTTACCCAAATGGTATGTTTAACTGTTTATGATTCTATAATGAATTAGATTCATTGCATTACATTTAATGGACTAAATATATGTATTTGATATTTTTGTACTTAATACACACACACACACACACATACTAATAGGGAATATTCTAATTGAATCTATTGGATTTTATATTATTATATAATTTAACCAATTATCACATTTATGACACTAAATAAGCAATGGAAGAATTTCATAGGCTTAATTAGTGCCACCAATACAAGATGAGGTGTAATTCGATTGAGTGGTTTGTATGAAATTAATTGATCCTAGAGATCATTAACTTTTTTAAAAATTCGGCCAAAGTAATGTTTATAGTTAAATATTATCATTTCATGTGTTGATATAATTTATGTTTATGTGTGATATCATGTTATAACATATTTATTTATGATACACATCATGTTTTAGATATCTTACATCACACAAGTTCTAGTTTGTCACTCTATATTCCCACACCATCATTATCTAAATAACTATTAATGGAGGGCCATTCCTTTGTTGGGAGATAGTACAAGGGATAAATGGTCTGTGGTTGGTGTGTAAAAGCACATGGATGATGTTCTCCCTCCCCGTAACAGTACTATAATAGAGACTACACTTGATATTGTAGATAAATACCTGAGTCATGGATACTCATGCTCCTTGCAGATTTGTATCATTGTATTAATATTATTTGAGACATTATGTATTTTTGTAAATGTATTATTTATTCATTTGTACATCTACAGTAGTGGTTGTAATGTTGTATCAGTCCTAACTGAAATTGTATTATTATTTTAATGAAATAAATACAATCTTTATTATTTATTTAGCATTGTTCATGATTTGTTATATCATTACCTTGGTCATCATTAGCTAAATGAATTAGCTATAAACCTTGTGTTGTTAACTAAAATAATACTTTTAGTTAAATATCACTTAGTTATATTTCTTGTGGTGAAATTTGTTAGATTAATATGTGTAATTATTTTTTTTAATATTATATTCTGGTAAAACCCAGTGGGGTTGTTACATATTTCATTATAAATTGATAATAAATAATATGGGAGATTGTTCAGTATAAAATTAAATACCTTATGAAATATTACTATATTATTCTTTTGTTATATTGTACTATCTAAATCTAATATAGTAAGTGAATGAAAGAATATTTTTTCATAATTTAATATTAATTTAATTTTATACTTGAATCTAATTTAGATGGAAACATTATTCAATTACCCATATTTTTAAACTTTTTTTAATAATCTCTATACTACACTTTAAAATAAAAACACCCCACTTTCTACACCTAAATATGATTAAACTTGTACAATTATATTTTGACATTTGAGATAGTTAAACGTGTAAATTGGTTAACTTTACAAATTTGATTGTCATCAAATTTGGTGATTCCATTTAGGAAATATTAATTGACTTTATATTACAAGTAATCATTATCTTTTAGTCAAACTTTATTCTTTATTTGTGACCATTATTGGCATATCACTAATTATTCAACCAAGTATTTTAATTTGATATTGTCTCTATCTTAATTCATTAAATTTGGTGAAATTATCTTGAAAACATTCATCACATTCTTAAGGTCATTCATTATTAGTAACACACACATTTTAAAACTGAAAAAACTTTATTTATTCATATGTCAAACAAAAATTGATATAATTTAGTAAACTCTATGTCTAAGGTGAGAAATAGAGTATATTCTCACTACTAATACTCAACCTATTATTAGATTATTTTTTCATATTTCAAATGATAATTATTCAAATATTTCTAAATGACACATCAACTTAATAAAATATGAGTTCAAAAAAATATGTCCACAAGATAATAGAGGAAGAGATGAGTTAACTAATCATGAGAAATATTATGATGTTAAATATACACAATAGGTCAAACCCTATAAAAAGTTAATCCATTAAACATTGGATATGGGCCTAATAAAATACTTTTTTTAAAGGATTAAACATACCTAAATTTCTATAGACTTAGGTGAGTCATCATAGCATCATTTAAATTATTTCAAGTTAATTTGTGTTACTCTTGGAATCACTAATGAAAAAAATATTACATTATTTTCTCAAACATTACAAGGTAAAGCTTACCAATATTTTATTGGTTTACCCACTAAATTTATCAAGGGATTGAAGGATATAGAATATTGGCTAGAATTATGCTTTAGAAAACATAAAAAATATTTATAATTAGTAAATGAATTTTATAACATATCCATTTATCATATTTAAATGTTTTATAGTTTCTTAACTAGATTTTCTAGACTTAGGATGAATATCCCACCAAATATGAGATCTCCTAAGAAGTTAGCAAGACTATATTATTTCAGTGCATTTCCTCTCAAGTAAAATTAGGTGTAGAATATAAAAATATAATATAAAATTATGATACAATTCATTTTTGTATTTAATATGATTTTTTTTTTAAATAATCACTTTTAAATAAAGATACTTTATAGGAATAACATAGGATAACACAAAAAATTATCAATTTTATAAATAATTTTTAGAATGAGATGATCTCTATTAATCACTAATTAAATGATCAACCCTCCTCTTTAGGTAAAGCTTTCAATGTTCATAATAGTAAATATGAATGAAAATCCCATGATTTTAATATTTATTAGATTGATCATGATGCTAACACTTTCCTTGGTATCCAAATGTTTACAAAATTTATCAAAGAAAAAGATAATATTTCTGTTGATTTTTATGCTAACATAAACATGTGTAGTTTTGATGAATCTCTGATCCAAAATGAGAGGTAAAAGGTTTATCTAGTTCAAAAAATAATTAAATATTATGATTTTTATCCTAAATAAAATTATAACACATAAAAAATTACTATTGATTTTCCCTCTTCTTTAATAGGAAATAATAAAATTTATGCTTCCTAACCCTCAAATGAAGATAAATGCAAAAGGTTAGATCAATATAGTACTATTGTAGATAATTTTACTAAAAATTCACATGTAAGAAATCATTTACCTACGGAATACAATAATATGTAGCACCATCGATCCTATAGATCCAAAACTTATGCTCAACCTAATGTCAATATTTGACCTTAAAACAAAAGGTGTTCTTTATTTAATATAATAATTTGGTCTATCTGGTAAATTAGGTAACATTAATACAAATTTTTAAAAATTTGATCCCAATAATATCATAGGTTTTCAATAAGAAATAACTAGACTAGAAATAACTAAACTAGAATTTGAATATATTTTTACTCAATATAATGATCTAACTTTTGAATATATTTTACCATTTTGTGTCTATTTATAATACTAATAAAATTATACATAATTTTATTATTGACACATGATGTTGAAAAAATTCAACCCTATGTTCATCACTAGTCAAATAGGCATTCAATATGAAAAATATAATTGTAAGCTTGCAAGTTTTGACTCTCACCTAGTTATTAAGATTTACCAAGATAAAAGGATTAGATGTATTATTAATATTAAACTTATTAATATTACAACTAATTATACTATTTTTATATGAATGGATTGGTCCATAGTTATTGATTTTGTTGTTAGAAAATACAAAACTTAGGTCCCTATTGGTAATAAAATCACTTTTATACATAAGGAAGATTGGAATGATACACCTATTGAACCCATACTTACCAATGTTTCTTTAACTACAAATAGGAATGGAATTTATGTTAATATTAATTTAGATGAACTAAATCAAAAACATGTGAGAGTGATTTCCAAGGAGACCATTTGGTATTTATGCTTTGACAAGGATTGTTCACATCATGGAAGTGGGCTTGGGGTTGTTTTCATTTATCCCATTGTAAATATTTTAAGGTATTGTGTCTTGGTTTTAAGAAATAAATTTAAATATATATCATACACTTTTAGGTATTAAATAATTCAAAATTCTTCATTGGGGAGGTTAAAAATATGTCCAAAACAAATTAGTTACAATAACATAAATACCCACAAAAAGTTTGGTCTCTTATGAAGATTTTTGAAGATTTCAAACTCCCTCATATATTTAGAGGATTTAACACACATGTTGAGAATTTGGTTTTTCATACTTTTAATCTAACCTTGAGTGATATTGATTATATTATTGATTATTATTTTACATAAAATTTTAAACCTAAAATACTTGACTTTAAAAAATAGTTGGTCTACTTTTTTATTTTGATGGAGATATTGAAAGTTTTATTCAATAAAATTATTGATACTGATTATTATTTTCTTATTTATATATATTTATTGAATTTAAATGTAAATAAACTACCACCAAGTATTTTTATCTTGCAATCCATGTTTACTCCTCATGCGCAACATAAAATAGCTTGTATTGAAGAACCATAAAGATAAATTATAGTTGAAATTGTTCTTGTAAACTTAGGTACAAAGAAAGATTATAAATATGTCTACTTAGGTGTTCAACATGTACAATTAAATAAAATGTATTGTTTATCAATATTTTTAAATAATTTATTGATATTTTTTCTTGGTCTTGAAAATATCTTAAGGTTTATTATACTATAATCATTCAACAAGGAATTTATTTAAACCCTAATATATATTGTGTATGATAGAAACCTCATCAATTTATACCCTTCTTGGAAGACACCATCAATAAGGAGATAAATAAAACATTGGATAATGGTTTCATTTATAAAATAATATATTTTGATTGGGTATCAAATACTTCTATCATATGGAATAATAATTATAACATTCACCTTTACATATATTTAACATACCTAAAATATGCAAGAGTAAAATATAAATTTCCTCCACTCAATATTGACCAAATTTGATCATATGTCACCAAGTTTAAAATGATGTATTTATTATATATATTTCATTTTCATAATAAAATATTCATAAATATATATGCAATGAATAAAAATACCTTTACTATATAGAGAAACACTTTTTATTTTAATATAATAACCTTCATATTGATTAATACAAGAAACACTTTTAAAATGGAAATACATGTTGATTTTGATGATCTCTTCGGTAATATCATTTAATTTTTTTATATTATATTATTTTTCATTATATAAAATTTAAAAAATAGCATTTATCACTTGAATGAGATTTTTACAAGGTGTAGGAAGTTTGGTAGATCACTTAATACAAAAATTTCATTCTTTAGAATGATAGAAAGTAAATTTCCTATTCATGTGCTATCTAAATAATATTTTTTATGTATATTGATTATATAAAATATATTAAATATTTTTATCCTCATAAATAACAATTTTTTTAACATATTTATCTAATAAAATCAATTTTGTGTGTAAAGTTATCTCTGAGTTTGCTGATAAATTTTATCCTTTGCATATTTTACTTGAGAATTTTTTTTGGGATGCAGGATAAAAATTAGAATTTAAGAAATTTAAGAATTAAATGGCAAGTTATCATGTACTTTTAAAAATATACATGACTAAACCATTCATATTTTATATTAATGTGACCCAAAAAGACATAGGTGTTGTTATCACACAGTATGATCAAAACCATGAAGAAAGACCCATAGGGTATATGAGTTAGGAACTCAAAAATACTAAAAAAAAATCCCCTCACTAAAAATTTTGTTATTTATTTGATATCATATGTGAAAAAATTAAAATACCTTCTTATGGGTAACAAATTCATTGTCCAGACCAATGTACCTATTTTTCTACTTACCCAAACAACCCATGATTGATGGTAGATTAGCTAAGTATTTTTTTTTGAATAAAAAAATTTGACCATGAATTTGAGACCTATAAAACCATTAAGAGTGATGGCTTAGATAAGCAACTCACTAAAAAAAAATCATTAGGTATTAACATTTTTATTCTTGTGGTTGATGATAAATTACATGCTCAAAACTACATTTTTAAACTATGAAAATTGCTGAAATTTCTCAAAAAATAAATAAATTGGTGTTGAAATGTAGGAATGAGACTATTTATCTCCAAATATGGTTAGTATCATTAATTATTTTACTATATATAACCAATGATTGTCATATTTTATAGATAAAAGACCAAAAAACTCTTAGATTGCAAGACTTAAAATTTATCTTACTTAAAAATTTATTATATTATAGAAATCATAGAAGAATTTTATTATGATTCGTAACCCATGGTTGAATTGAAAAAATATTAGGAACTATCATGAAAGAATCTACAACAAACACATCACTATAAAAACCAATGCATAATTTTTTATAGGTTAGGTATTATTGTCCAACTTTGTTTAAATATGCCTTTCATTTGGTTCAATCATGTATGCCTTATCAACTATTCACATGAAGGAATATACTACCTAAAATAAATTCTAAAAAAAATTCATTAAATAGGGAATTAATTTCATTTTTAACATTCATCCTCCATATTTTTTTCGTTATAGATACATTTTGATAGAAACTACTTATTTTACTAAGTGGATTGAAGTTATTGCTTTAGAAGTTTATTTATTTTTGAAGTCATTTCATTTTTTGAAAAGTATAATTTCTCTCAATTTTATGTTTTTTTATAAAAAATTGTGAATGATATACTGCAACTTGTTTGAAAAGAATATATTGAGTTTGTAGGTCGTTATTTCATTATTTCTACTCATTCATATAAATACTACCCTCAAGGGAATGGTCAAGTTAAGGAAACTAATAAATATTTGATTATGATCATGAAAAATATTGAATGTGAAAAAAAAATTGGTATATTAATATATTTTAATCACTTTGGATCAACTGTAGCATGATTAAAGTAAATACTAGGTTTTCACCTTTCGTGCATACTTATAGATTTTAAGCCACCATACCAATATACCTACAAATAAAATTAACAACAAAAACCCTTCAGTATAATTTTTAAAATATTGATGTACTAGAGTAAAAACTAAATGATATTTTAGTGTTAGATGAAATAAAGGATAAAACACTTCAAAAATTTAAAAATTAAAATAAAAACTTGAGAATTTTTTAAATGAAAATGTTTCTAAAAATACATTTGAGATTGATGATCTAGTTTTGTCTTGGGATAAAACATGAGAATACCCCCAATAAAATTGGTTTGTGTTTTACAAGATATTGATGGAAATTTACTACATCACATAGTCAATCATCATCATCTAAATCTTTTTCATGATTAATTTATTTTTTGTCTATCATTTTTAGTTTTATTCTTTTGTTTCTTTCTATTTTATATCTTGTTCTATTATTTATTTTCTTTCCTTTATTGTTTTGTATTATGTTGGTCATATTATTCTCTAATAATTATATGAAAATTCATCATATATATAAATTCAAAAAAATATTAAATGTATATGACTGTAAGTATTATTCATCAAATTAATCATTAAATTCCTAAACTTATTTCAATAACAAATTGTTAAATATTTAATAAAGGATATTAGTTATTTTAAAACTATCACTTTCTTTCATATTTGTGTTCTAAGATACTATAACATTTCCATTTCAGCCCAAACTCCCCTACTAATCATTTCTCATTCTTTGTGTCATATTATCCAAACAATACATCCCTACTTGAAAAAGTTGGTAAGGTAATCATGCATAACGACTTAGAAAACAATTGACCTATATTGAACTCCTAAGTTAAATTTCATATATTTATTATTGCATCCTAGCATCACATTTGAAATTATGCCACAAATTCACCAAATTTATCACAAAATTATGTAACTAGTAAAAAATTTTGATTTCATCAAATATCTCATAATCCAAACATTTTACCTCTCACTTAACACTTACACCATACATATGGTAAGGGCCAATTTTATTTCTCTTCCACTTTTTTTCATGTGATAATTTTTATTATTTTTTTTATTATTTCATTTCATTATTTTCTAATATAATAATAATAATATTAATATAATAAATTAAGCTTGTCATGATAGAATAATGTGTTTTTCTAAAGTTAAAAATGGTGACTGGAAAGTATTATATACATTATCTTTGATTTGTCTGGTATTGTACTAATGCAAAATTTGCTTATACTAACTTAAATTCATGTTTGAAAGTTTTAAAATGATGAAACAAGTATATAATATATTTCTTAGCTTCTAAAATGAGACAAATTTTGTCTTGATAATCATATCTCACAAACTCTAGAAAACAATTATTCGTTAAGTAGAAACTTCACCTTGGTAAGTTTTTAAATGTTGCATTGGTTTAAAGAATTTTAGAACACAAATTACCTTGATCATCAATACATCGAATTAGGTTTAAAATTAAAGTCCATTATCTTACCTTGGTAATTTCACTTTAATAAGTTATTGCTTGTATAATTTAAAAATGAATCTTTTAAATTATTACATTTTTGGTGTGTTATACTCAACATTCCCCCATTCTCTATTTTTTTCTATCAAATAAAGACCCACTATATTTTGAAAGGCCTAGATCTCTTTTGAAAATATTTTTTCATAGATATTTCTATCTAAATCTAACTTCATTGGTCATTATAAATGTAAGGGAATATTTTCACATGTTTAATTTATTTAGACTGTCCTATTAATACTTTTTGAATTTTTTCCATATACCTAAGTTTTTAGAGCATGTGCATTGATTATTAATTTTCAAGCTTAGCACTATTTGTCTTTCATTAATTATGTGTTTCACATATTTTAAATCATTAAAACTTTTATTCAAAAGTTGTATTTCATCATTTTTTATCTTTTACATCTATTTCACCTATGCAAGAAATACATTTTAGAAATTTTATTCACAGGTTTTGTTTACATGTTTGGTTTTCACAATTTTTTTTGTGATTTATGCATGTCTTTAGCATTTATGTTTATCATATATTTTGTTTAGAAATTTGTCACTTTTAAACTTTTTCACTTAGAAAAATTTGTTCAACATTTACTCTTTGGGAAAAATGGTCAGTGCTTCTATTCATAATTAGGTCTTCAAAGAATTTTTTTTGGAAAAAGTGGTTAGAGAAATTGTTTGGAAGTGGGATTCAAAACTTTGTTCAAAATTCTTGTTTAGAATTTGGTATTTGAATAAAATTCTTGAAAATTATATTTTTAAACTTATGTCTATAACTTAGCCTTCAAAAAATTATCATTTATGATCTACGCAAAAGGCATTCACCATAGGTCTTTGGAAATTTTGTTCATGAGATGTGCTTGTGTCATAATAATTCAAGCTAACCTTATTCTATTGAAACATCCAACACCCAACTCTTTAAATCCACCATGACATATATGAATTCAATAAAATGAAGTGACAAGATGACACTTATCAAAGGATATGTTGTGGCATTCTTTCGAATGTATATAGATCCTACATGGCATACCCACCAAAATAAAGTGCAAAGTTTGAATTGAATGAGTAAAATAAGGTTGGAAACATTATGCATTAATGACACATGAACTATAATTTAATGCTAAAATATATATCATCAAATTTAAATCAAACATCTACTTATTGATTACTAATGAGATAAAATTAATTTACATCCCTAAGAGAACTCAAATCTCTAGCCACCTCCATCCAAATTTTGAATTACATATAGAAGGTCCAATCCATTAAATAAAAACTAAAACTCTATGGGCATAACAAATTAACAATGGCTTATTCATATAGGATATTAAGGGAGTACAACCACCTTATAATTTTTCAATCAAAGACTTCATGGAATAAATAGACATAGTTTTTTATTTGATAGTATTAAATGGTGAGTATTCCAACTATTCATCTCTATGAGAAGTAATAAAAAAAGTAGATGCACATAACCTATGAATAAAATATAAAACTATTGCAAAAGTAGTTGGTGGTATATTTAATCTTATTCAAATGATAAATATTACACTTTGTAGTAGTGAGGCTTGAAGTGATGTTGTACATCAACCAATGATGGGATTTCTTCTTAGCAGTGAAGGTGAATTGTGGTGGTTTATTTCACCATGTGGACCATAAAACTATCATCACTTGCATTTTAGGAGATGATTTCTAGATTTACCTATGTTTACCTATTACTAACACTATGTTTGACTTGCATAGAGTTGTATCATGAAATAAGAACAAAAAAATTGGAAAAATGTTGAGAAGATGGATTATCCCTAGGGAAACTATTATCCTCAAGGAAAAATAGCTAGTACCTATCACTAAGTTTTAGATGGGAGTCCACATTAGAATGGATCTACTAAAAACATTGTATGGCTACCCTAGCATCCACTGTTTTCACCTAGAGTGGGTATCATTTTTGGATTTATTAATGACTTCAAAGCTAAATTTCACCCTAAGAGAGATAATTAGCATCAGGCTATAGGAATAGGTATTGCATAAATATCAGAGGTTAGTGGGAGGCCATTTCTACATGATGTATTTCCTTTTAGATGTAATCATAGGCACAATTTACATGCATAATGGATCTCTCTATAGCCTAGCTCTAGATTACATCAAAAATTAGATATGTGACTCCTATTCATTCATCTAAATATATGCATATATAAGTAACATAGTCATAATTATGAAGGATGTGTATCCACAAGTATGGAGGGAAATCCATGAAGCACCATTGCCCAAGATATCAAAAAATAGTGTTGATACACTGATACTAAAAAGAGACTATTGGATCTACCTAGACTATATGGTGATTGTGGTCATAAGGAATAAGGTTACCCCATTACATTTCCCAAAATATATGTAGATAAACTCATTAAATAGGAGATCACATACCATTTGTGGTTGGTAATTGATGAAGACTTAAAGAAGAATAAAATGATCAAACTTGAAGGCTCTCATTTGATGATTGGCCAAATGTGTTATGTCAACCAAAATCATTTTAGAGAGGTTGGAAAATATTGGGAGTACTATTTGTTGGCCACCCTACCACACAATTATTGGGACCCTCCTGGTTGGATTCAAAAGCCTATCTAGGGTTTGGGTATCCCATACCAACATAAACCTTGTGACCATGACTTTTTATTATTGAATGAGAAGGATGATGCTCATGTTATAGAGAGGGATATGATGGTTGAACTAGCTAAATAACTATTGAAAATAATAAAAGGATATCCTTAAATTATAATTTTAGAGGCACAGGCTAGGATTCCACCTCTAGGTGGATGGGATACTATAAAATTTTGGAATAATAGTCTTTCTCATCCACCCTTGGACAAATGGGAACTATGTCAAATGCCAAACATCATGATAACTATTATAAAACAATACCATGGTGTGGAGGAAGACCCATCTACTCCAATCCCATCACAAGAGGGGTTACCCAAATATTAAGTGCCACTAATCATAATATAAGATGTGAAGTAATAGCATGGGGTGGAATAAGTTCCTAATATTATAGGTTCTCTTGGAAGAGTAGAAGAGCCAATTTGTAGTGACTCTTTTAATTCAGAGAAATTAATTCTTCTTGTAACTTCTTCAGCTCCTATGATTTCAAGTCTATAAGTTTTAAATTCCACCACTCAAATGGATCCCTCCTCAATTGAAAGGGTAACTTTCTATGACAAGAGGAAACTTAAGGCCCATGGACCTCTTGTGAGCACAACTATCAATACACCATCTATATAAGGACCTAGAGGACATGAATAGCCATCCATGAGAAGTGAACCTTTTAATGAAGATGAGGATAAAAATTACAAAGAGATAAGGTCTTAAGCCTCAAAAGAGAAAAAGGAAAATCACCACTAGAGGTTGATAAATCAAGTGAGGATATATATCTATCTATCTTTTCAACTCCTATTATTTCTACAATTCTAGTTATTTTAATCTTTACTCACATTTATGTTAGTTATATTGATCATGTCTCTCTTAGTGATGATGTCCTACCATCCCAAGTGGTTCCCAAAGCTGAATTTATTTCTTCTAGTCCTATTGTCTCTATATCCCCAGTTATTTCTAATATTGATGTTTTTTTAGCACCAATTGTCTTTACTTACACTATTTTTACCTCTATGGCCATTCCCTTAGTTGCCCCTGAGTCTAAAAGGGTTTCTACTAAGAATACTAGGGGAGCCTTGGCAAGTGAATAATTACATTTGTCTTTGACCCAATTGGGATTTTCAATGCCTTCTTCTACTCCTATCCATACCAATACTATAGTTTTATCCATAAAGTCTAGGAAGAAGAAGCTTATATGCACAGTTCATCTAATGCCCTAGTTTAGTGGTATTTATTGGTTTTAGATCATTTGTATTTCATTAACATACCCCTTTTAATAATAATTTTTGATTAAATATTAAGGGGACCTATTGACTAAGACTATTACCAAGGACACTTAGCCAATTGACTCCACTCATTTAGTAATTCCTCAATGGGTTACTGACTTAGAAGCTCAAGCATCTCAAAGGCATAATCTAACAATAGTAGAGCTTCCTTAGGTAAGTTATATATTTGATAAATCTAAAAGGACCATCCAAAGAGTCAAGAAGAGGAATATTGAAGATTATTTTGGTAGGGTCATAGTTTTGTAAGAGAGATAAGATGTCTTCTCTTTATCCAAGAGAAAGGATAATAGATTTGGTCAATATCCTTATAATGAATATATTAAATATTATTTATATAAATATAAATAATATTTTTTGTAACTTCATAATGGGACAAATTAATCTATAGGATATCTATAACAATAATTAGAACAAGTTTGGGACCAATAACAAATTGGTTGTGTTCTCAAAGAAATTGAGGGAGATGTCTAGATTATAACATTAAGGTTCTCCTAGACATTATTGGTTTAATGAGAGTTAAATTAGATCCTATTATTATTGAAACATCTAATTTTTTTTAATTATTTTAAGGAATATGAAAAAAAATTGAAATTTCTTATTATTTATACAACCAATAAGGCTTATAGCCATTTGAACTTGATGACACTATGGGAGGCATCCAATGCCCTCAATTTGGTATTCATCCAAATGTGAGAGGCTTAGGACTGGGTTTCTAGTGAAAACACCTTAATACTAAAGTTTAGATAGCATGAGAAACTAATTTTTCATATTTTGGATGAGATAAAACTTTCCTGGGCTAGAGACTATATAGGGTAGCTAATAAGTAGAGCCAATTTTGACTAGTTGTTTTAGAAAGCTTTGGCTAATTTCAAACAAAATATTTAAGGATTGGAATTAGAATAAATTGAGGTCAATCTAAATTTTAAAACAAATAAATTTACAAAGCTTGAAAAATTTTGAGTCTATTTTGGATCCACCAAGGTTGAACATGCAAGATTAATGGTGCAAGCAAATAGGGTACATCAGCCACCTCTTTTGAACATGGACATCATCAAGTTTTAGCATGGGGTTAGTTTAAAATATTACCCAAATTTGGAGGAAAAAAATAAGGATAAAGCCATATATTCTATCTCAAATCTACCTTTTATCTATATGTCACTTCCTATTTAAACTCTACCATCAACTTTAATACCTCCTACCATGTCGAGTTCAGCCATGCAGTCACCAATTTTCAATAAACCTTAGTTATCTAAATTTAATTATGTATGTAATTTTTCATGTAAGACTAGTTAATGTAACTATATTTTATTCATAATTCACATATGTATTTGGTAATTAGTCAGATTAGTTTGTAATCATGTACATGTTGCATGACATCATGTGGGAGAATCTATTTTGGGGCATAGTTGTGATCAATTGTCATTATACATGTATTTTTTTAGCATCAAATTAGAAATAAGGTTATGATTATTAACAAGTAACTATGAGTTTTTCATGAACTTGGAGGATGATTTTACCCCTCCCCAATTTTATTTATACTTGTAAAACCCTCATTTAAAAATGGGTTGGAAAATTATCAATATAGGAAGAATTCATTTTTTATTGTCATGCAACTGTGTAGATATGTTTCCATTAGAATTTTGTGTAATTAAGTGTTTATTTTCGTATTTTATTGATTCATTAATTCAAAGTGTGTAGTAGCTATGGATAATTCCTTTTGTTATCACTATTAATTGATAGTTTAAGATGTGCAATAATTATTGAATAATTAGCAAGTGTTATTGATTATATGAAAATAGGTTGATTGTTTCAATTTTTAGAGTGTGTATAAGTGTTTTCTTTGATATATTCTTTTAGGTGTGAGTAGCAACTACCCTAGATACCTTTACAATCTAAAATATATTCTCTTAAGTAAGGTTATACAACATCTACTCTAAAAAGAGTAAACTTTAGCTGAGATCTTTGAGTTCCCTATATTATATCTTCACATACTACATGATTGTGTTTGTATGTGAGTGTGAATTAACTACTGACAAAAATCATTAGTTCCAAAACACTTTTCCAAAAAGAAACCAAACCTAGAATTAATCTATTAAGACCATAGAGTCATCTTTTATACTCTAGCCTTCCCCATTTTTGGAGTTTTTTTTAGATCTACCCACTTTAGAATAAGTTCCATCTATCCAACTCAACATAGGTTTTGATTTTATTTTTAGAATCTATTCATGCATAGCCGATTAAAAACCTGCATGCTCAACCTATTATTCCACCATCTAGTTGTTTAACCCATACTTGTAACTCATGCCCTGGAGTGGATTTTACCTCCATTAATATCCTAAAATGTTAGATGTTACCTCATTAAATTTAAAGGCAGTACCCACATCAATATGGTGACTATACTTGGGTATCATCAACTCACAAAATTTAATTTGAGTTTGATATTTATTGATGTATCACATAAATATATGAATTTTGTTTAAGCTTAATAAAATTCATCTCAATTTATCATAATACCCTAACACCATGTAGTGACTTCTTGTTAGAATGAAATTTGGTTTTTAATAATTTTTTTATCATCTTCAGATTTTTACATTAGCAAATATGATATTTAATTAATTTTTCATAAGTTTATAAAGATGGAATTTTTTTGTTTTAAATACCTTTAAATGGTTATTTTGATAAATGAGATAAAACCTAGGTTGTAATATTAAAGCATTTGTTGGAAAAAATATTAAAGTGGTCATATGGTAAGCATTTTGAGGTCACTTATGAATTTGAAAACATTATTTTGAAGTTTTAAAATATTGGTTTTAACATCAAACAATTTGGTATTTCATATCCCCTACCAATATTGGAAGTTATAGTTGATTTACTAAAATTTAGAACCTCATATCAATATTAATAATCAAATCATCATGGGTTATAATGTTGACTTGGCAATTTGTATCCATCATGGGGATAATTTTGAAACAATAAAAACACATGTTTTATCCAAGTCGAAAGGTAAGGATGTTTCAAAGCTTTGAAGTCGCGTTACATGTGATAAATTTGATAGTATATTTGGAAAGTGAATTAATTTTTAGATCATCACAAATTTTGAAGGAAGTTTGAATTTTACATTTAATGTGATAGTCCATTCATATAGAATGAATTACAACATAGCAAATGCATTTAGGCTATTATAATTTACTCATTATTTTTATTATATTTTCAATCTATTTTATTTTGGTATTATTTTTGAGATATGTATAATGAAGCTCTATTGGTTTTAATTTAAAAATGCCACTTGAGATACGGGAAGATCACGAGACTATGCTTGGATCAAATTATTTCAAATATTTCATAGTTCCACTTTTAGGTATGGAAATTTTCACATTTGTTTCATAGTTGATATGTGGAAACAAAAAAATAACACAAGGATATAGAAATATTTCTTAGCTTCATGAATAAATTAATGAAATGGGTATTTATATATGTTATTATACTTTAGTTTTTAGTTGCATATAGTATTAGAGTGTTTTTTTCTAATCACATAATTTTTAAGTTTGTATGTGTGATAAAATTCTAAATGTATATGCCATTATTTTATTATGACCTTTTGTCTAGGTACATGTGCATTCAGTATTAATAAAATATTAAATGGAAATATAAGGTTGATTGTACTCCCTATCTATGAAACTTTTGTGTTCAATTAAGGTTAAGATTCATGGTATTTTTTTGGAAAATATAATCCATAATTTTATGCATTTATAAGCTATCTTTGAATAATAAGGTGATAATATAAAACCTTACATCATTTTATTTTTATAACCTCAACCATATTATTTCTTTCTTATAAAATTTTAATGCTTCAAAAAAAAATAGTGATAAGATGTAAAATAAGTTTTACAAAGAGTGAATAAAGAAATATTTTACTTCACATTTGTAGGTTTTATTTTCATGCTTTAAACCATTTTATTTTTTGGGATATGACTATGACTTTGTTTCAAAATAACTATGTTAAAACTGACTAGTTTGAAATGAAAATTATCATACATTTATTTATTTAGTGTCACTACTATTTCTCACTCGGTTAGTTCAACATTATTTTAATTATTATTTAGTCATAAATAATAATGTATTCTTAATTGATGAGTAGTTAAAGTATAAGTATTTCAAACATTAAATCCATTAAATCAATTGCTAAGCATAAATTAGTCCTCTCAAAACATAAACATTAGAATAAATATAAGAGAAATAATGTCATCTTAGTTATACAAAACATCAAAATACTATATCCACGGTTCATCACTAAAAAATAAACATTAGCTAAAATTTAAAATAAGGCACATTTTCATACAATAAAAATAATCATAGCCATTAATGTATAATGGAGTAAAAAATAATATCAGAATATAATATTTTCATCAACCACTACTGAATAGTATAGTAAGTTGATATATATCAAATGTTCAATAGTTCTATGAGAAATTATATCCTTAAGTATCCATAAGTATGAAACTACTATTATTTATAATAATATGTAAGGATGATAACATCATCTAGGCATTTTAACTCTAACTTACACACCTCCCCACTGGGAGTGGCCCTTCCTTTCATGAAGGGATAGATAATGGCAATGTAGACATCAAGAAATAATCAAGAATAGTGTGAAAGTAACATCATTATTACATGCATCAATCATTCATACCATAGATAATAATATATATAATATGATATCAGGCATGTAGACTATAAATTAAAATAGACAAACAATGTATATAGTTATAATATTACTTTAGCCAAAGTTTTTTTTTATATTTTTCATACTTCAAAATAAATTGGGGAATAGTCTACATCAACATTAATCTTTTCTAAATCATGCAATATTCATTATCCTTCCTATTAATTGATGATGAATGACTTGTAAATAGTCTCCTTGTTCTTAATTAACCATCCCTTAATGAGAAGGATTCATATTTTTTACTAAACAAAATAAACATCAATCATAATGAATACACACCAAATAGTCCAAATAAGATATAATAACAAGATGTTATTTAGAAGTCACTAACACAAAAGTACAAGAATCACAAGCTTGGTTTAAGATATTAAACCATTCCAAGGAATTTATTTATAAGTTCATCATGAAATCATACATTCTAATTGTAAATCAAATCATCCAAGAATAATACACTATATAAAATCTTACTTCATTATTCTTGAAATTACCAACTATAATTTCATTTACATTAAAACAAGTATTCATACATCTCTATAATATAATACTATATTCAATTTAAAGGACACCAAAAATCACATGTAAACTATGATTGTTCTGATTGGATTTTGATCATTAAAATAAGAATTCATACATCTATATAATATAATACTAGATTTAATTTAAAGGACATTAAAAATCACATGTAAACTATGATTGTTCTGATTGGATTTTGATATATGATAGATTTCATTGAAAATGAGTTTCTTTATGGCCTACATGTCTGTGTGTCCCATTTAAAAGTGTACTCTTAAAATTATCTACTAACCTAAATGAAAAATCTCATAATAATATCAATTGCATCAATTCTAATAGCTTAGTTAATATTTAATTTCCTCAACAGTCCATGGGTTTCATAATAAAATCAGGTAATGAAAAGGAATCTCAAACTTAATTACATATGTTCCAAATACTTATGAATTAAAATTCTTCCCTACCCTAAACTTTAATATCCTCAATGAATATTATATATGTTTATAATAAATTACAGTTGTAGCATTTAATTAAAATTGTAAATGTTGTTCCATACCTAACTGAATGTTT